>PVKN010002766.1:0-20172 GCA_004027915.1 Capromys pilorides
GGGCTGCCCAGGGACCCACTTAAAGCCTCTGCCAACTGGGGTTGGCATGATCATCCTAAAAGCCCAGCCCACACATTCAGGTGAGGGTCACCACTTTCCACCTCCACTCACTAGACACAGAGCACCAGGGACCCCCAAAGAACTGCAAGTGTACCCACGAATGGCTTGTATCCTCTTTGAGCTCAGAGCCTGGTACCCGGATGCTGCCACTAGCCATGGAACGCTGCTGGAAAGGCCCCAGGAGCAGCCACGAGCTCCTCAACACCCCTTGCATCCTGCATCCACTAAGGTCAGCTGTGAGGGAGACTGAGCTAGCAGTACAGAGCCAGACAGAGGCCACGGCAAAACTATCACTGCCCTCCTCAAGCCTGGTGGTGGATGGCCACAGCCATACTCACGTGGTCCTGCATTAAAACTTCATGGCATTGTCCAGGCTGCAGGGACTGTGCACTGGAGCCACTGCAGACCCTGTCGTTCTCTGTCCCTGCTGCCAGAGCAGACAGCTTCCTGGGTCCTGCCTGCCCCCAGCCCAGGAGGCTCCCACTTCCCCTGTTTGTGTATTTCATGAGAGGAAAGCCAGCCACACCAGGCTGACTCTGCTGAGGATGGCCATTATGTATCATAGACTGTGACCAGCTGCTAAGGGATAGGACCTTGCCAGCTAAGGGATAGCTGCCTTTCCAGCCCCCAAGTAAGGCCTCCCTCTGGCTCCCATTGAGCTGGACAGGACTGGGCATTAGCCACCTAAAAGCCTACATTTCACTGCAAGAACGCAACCTGGCCCTGCACCCTTACTCAGGGACACACTCAACTCATTCTAACATGCCTACATCCATGCACACACTCACACACACAGTCCATGCACACACTCACTCACCAGAGGACATAGTCACACTCACTGCTTCACACACACAGTATACAGCTGGTCTCCACCTTGCCCCTGGGTAATACAAAGCTGCCAGAGGGTGGGCACTGTAGAACAGCAGGGCTGACTGCAGCCAGCACACTGGGCATTCTGTTCATGCCACACCTTAGCCTGGCTGTGGGAATTCCCATGCAGCGCTCCTGCCCCTGGGTCTCCAGGCAGCACCGACTGCCCAGTGCTGCCCTAGGTCAGGCCTGGAGATACGGTGCCTCCTGAACCCTGCTGCCTCCCCACCTCTCCCCCTCTGGTCCCAGTCTCAGACTTAACTTGGCCACCATCCTGGAACATACACACCACAGATATGCATACACAACCACACACACACATACACGTACATGCATACACATAGAAACACATAAATACACTACACCAGCATACATGGAGATCAGAGATACACACGCCTCACACAGATGCACAGACACATGTGTACACCTGGGCATACCACACACAGGCACACAAGTGCATTTTCCCCCAGACATGAGCATAGATGCACACACACACTCACACGGATCAGTGCACTTGGGCTGACGTCTGCACACATGTCCTTCCTGGCATGCATTGTAGCATGTGTGTTTGTGGAGTTGCAGACTTGCATGTATGCAGATACATAGGAGTGTACTCAGGTGTTTCCAGAAGTGCACATACAGTCTGCATACGCTGCACACACACTCAGGACCCCCTTCTCGCAGGCTCTTCCTACCAACTATTGCAAGTTCCCATGGCCTGTGGGCCTCTTCCGTACCCTCCTTTGCTGATCTCTGACAACTCTGCTGAGTGACAGTAAGTACACTAAGAGTTGGCCCCCTGGGGCTCCGGTGGCTGCATCAGATGCTTCCCTGCCTCCTGCTCTCCCTTTGCAGCACAGTGTGCATAGGCTTGTGTGCACAGCAGTGTGTGTGCTGTCACCACCGTTCCCACACACACCTTGCCTGAGTCATGTGGGGGTCTAGAGACAAGGCACAGATTAGGGGTTCCACCTCGCTCTAGCTCTTGGACTCTGTGCATTCTGCAGGGACATGGGGACAAGGCAGACAAGGAAAGACAAAGCCAGGCCACAGACACCATGCCAATCCACCCTGTGAAGGGCAATGGCACTGTAACCCGAGGGACCCAAGCCTGGTCCCAGAACCTCCCACTGCCTGCCTGGCTCCCCTCTCCTCCTGGCCCCATCATGACTGCTAAGGTCCCCATGGCCATCTAGCAACCCTGAAACTGAGAGTTGGAGGCCCAGAGTTCTAGGCCACTTGTCTTGTGACAGCAGAGGGAAGGAGTGTGAAATCATTCATCCTTGAACCTGAGTTGCTCATGCTGGTGTCACAGTGACATTTAGCCACGCACTGTGAGTCACAGCGTGGGCACTGAGGCGCTCCAGGCATGGTGGGGAGGGCCCCTTCCTCAGGCAAGGCCATGACCTTACCTAGGATGGGTCAGAGCAAAACAGGGGACAGGGTGACCGGGTACAGAGACCTGCAGATTGAGGGGAGAGGGGCTGGGGGTGTTACATAGTGAGAGACTTGGCACAGGTCCTTGGCCTGGGCTAGTGTCACCATCACAGTGACAGGCTGGGAGGCCTCATGGCCCTGCCTGCCCCAGCCATCCCAGATCACAGAAGTCTTGTACCTGGACAGGCTCTGGCACCTGGTGCTCCCACCCCTTGTGTCAACCCTAGCTCAGCCGACACCGCCCCACATAGTCTGGGAGCTGTGACCTCGGAGTTCCCTGGAACAGGTCAGCAGCACTGGAGAGTCCTGGTCATCACAGCACATCCCTGACCCTATGGTTGGGCCCCACATCAAGTACACCCCAGCTCTAGGTCCTCCCACCCCTGCCTTCCCTGACTTGTCCTGCCTCAGCCTTCTTTTACAGGAGCACGAATTGGCCAAATGCAGCCTTCACCACCCTGCCTCTCTGACTGTCTGAGGTTAGGATCAGGCCTGCAAGTTCAGACTCTTGGACCCGCTAGCACTACTCCCCTTCCATCTAGCACTGCCTCCACCTGGACCCCACTGGTCACATAGGGTCAAGATGGCCAGCCTGACCTAGCCCTCTGCCTTATGACCTGCCCATGTCCACAGCGGGCCGCACCTGGGTGTCTCGGTCTCCAAAGAGTCTCAGAGCAGGTGGTATGGAGTACATTTCTTAAAGAAGTTTTGCTGAATTTTTAAGCACTAAACTTCAATATATTCTCTGCTTTTCATTTGTCACTTTCAATTATGAGTGGTCCCTCCCTTTCTGAAGTTATACCCTCTGCAGTCAGGCTCTTTCCAGGCTCCTGGGGAGGGCCAGCCTTCATCTTCCTGCAAGCAGAGGTTACCACTGGCAGGGCCTAGCCCCAGATCCAGCTCTCAGAAGGACATGCGGCCTGGCCCAGCCTCACTGGCTGGCAGCTGCACAGTGCCATAGATCTAAGCAAGAGGTATGGGTCAGCCCCCAGCTCCTGGCTGCATCACTGCAGCCTTGGTGACATCCCAGAGCCTGATTCAGGTCTGGAAGTCACTGGGCAAGTCAACAGGTAGGTAGAGGACAGAAGACCTGTGAGTGCAGGCCACTGAAGGCATCTAGAGTTGATCAGGACAGTTGAGGATGGGGCAGAGAAGGACCAGGTCCTCAAGGTTGGATGGGGCCATAGCAAGTGCCTGTGAAGGGGCACCCTCCCTGCTACTTCCTACTCTGGGGACCCGCCTCATACTCAGGCCTCCTGGCACCTGAGTTGGCTCTGTCTGAGACCCTGTACTGGTTGAGGGCGTCAAGGATACATATGCTGACCCAAGGTCCCTCCCTGTGTGTGACAGTACAAAAGGGCCAAAACAAGTCCCTCCAGCCCCCTGGTACTCTGAGAATATCGGCCCCCTTCATAGATGTGGAAACTGAGGCAGCATGCCCAAAGCTCCAACTTGAGACTTTGCCCAGATCTCTGAATAGATCTCCTACCACAAACTCTACACCCCAGCAGGAGCCTTGCTTTCCTGTTTCCTCACATCTGCATAGCGGGGACCTCTCTTCAGCCCCAGCCCCAACCTTTGCTCCCAGAGAGCCAATGGCACAGACTGACCCAGCCACCACCTGCCTATGGTGCCTTGGGAGACAGAGGCCACAGACATGAGACCCAGGACCCCCACAGGGAGTGCCAGCACAGCTGTGGGATCACCTGTCAGGCACCAGGGGGAGGGAGGGAGGCAAGAAGTGTACTGGCCATGGTGCAACACCTGCCCTAGGCCAGGAAGGCATCAAAACGACAATTTCCATGATTCTCCCTCAGGACTTCCTCTGCCAGGCCAGAGGAGAGGAATAGGGACCCTCGCCCTGCACAGCCAGGAAACTAAGACATGGCCCACCCAGAAAGGCCCCAGGGGCAGCGACACTGCGGTTTAGGCTCTACACACTTGCCCCCTAATCCCCACCCCAGAAAGATCCATGGTGGCTGGGGGCAGGGAGGGAGGGCCAGGCCCTGGAGCCATCTCTACACAGGACTGTCCTCATCACTGTAAGGCCAGACAGTTGCACCTCTGACCAGGCCCTGTGAAGCAGGCCTGACTCAGTTTCCCTGCTCACCAGGAACTAGGTGCAGAGGAGGAGCAACTTGCAGGAAGGGTGTGAGCCACCTCCATTTCCAACCCTGAATCCTTGTGGCCCAGCAGCACACCCAAGATCACAGTTGTGGAGAGGAGTTCCAGAAGGTCTAGGGCAAGGGGGCCCAGCAAGTTCACCCTGGTGCCCCCAGCCCTCTTGCAGGCACAGAACATCACCTGGGGCCTCAACACCCTGCCTTCCCCACACCCCACACAGCACCCTCAGTCTCAGAGTGGGATCCAGGACTGGCCGGTCAGGTGACTCAGGTTACTGCTACCTATAGCTAAGACCAGGAGGCAGAGGCAGGCAGAGTCTTGGATGAGAAGGACGAGGGCCAGGGAAGAAGAAAACAGCAGGCCTGGCCCTCCGCTAACAGAAAGCTCCAGGGCCTCCCTACTTCTGCCAGCTAGCCAGGCCACCCTGAGTCCAGGCCTCACGTGAGTAGCAACAGCATCCCCAAAGCTCCTGTACCTGGTGGGGGCCCCCGGCCTCTAGCCTCAAGGGTCATCCCATTCCTGGTCTCTGCATGCACACCCCTGGGCATCTCCTGAGATGTCCTTGCCATCACCCTATGAGCAAAAGCCCTCAGGACTGGGCAGCTCAACACCAGGCCTCATAACTACCAGGTGCAGCAGGTAGGAGAGCACCGGGTGAGGGGACCCTCAACTCCTGCAAATGTGGGCTCCGTGTGCATCCTGGACACACAGACATTCTGCCTCTGTCCTTCCCCTCCCACCCCACTCCCCACCTGCCCTCCCTAGGGCCTGGTACCTCCTCTGTGTGTGGCCAGGTTTGAGGTCCAGCCATCATGCTCTTGACACCAAATGCTCTGTCCCTAGGAGGCCCCCATTTGGGGTCTGAGGTGACCACATCCAGGCCCAGGGCCAGACCAGCTGTTACCTTGAAAGTCTGTCAATAGATGACTCATTGACCGACCCTGAGTACTGGGTCACCGTGGGTGTGGGTCACCATGGAAATGTCTGAACTTCAACATAGTCTTGGCCCTGGGGATGCAGGCTGGCTGTCAGGGTCACAGTGGACAAGGTCATGTCCAGCTCTTAAAGCAACTATGGGCAGCAGGGGGACTTTCCTCATGAGTGCATCCTGAGCCACACAGATTACTGAAAAATGTCAATAAATCACAGAATTTCCTCACAAATGACCACAGGAAGTTTGCCCTGCATATCATGGGTCATGGTGCTTGGCCTCAGCATGGCCAGGTTGGGCTGAGCTGGGTTCATAAATCTCTAGGTGTCAGTTTTTTCATTTTTACAAGGGGTTGATTTCTGTCTTGCCTACTCCTGGAGCTTCTGGAGTGGAATACACACAACAGTGTACATGTCCTCGACGACAGAGACACAGGGTGACTCAGGATGATACTGACACTTGTGTGTGGTCTAGTGTCCCTGAAAAGATGGCCCAAATTCTAAAACCCAGAACATGCAAATATGCCTGTAGGCAGAAGCCCTTGCTAATAACAAAAGGTCCAAGTGAGATATCCTGGATCTGACAAGCTCTGAGTCCAGTGACCACATCTGTCCATAAAGGAAGAGAGGAGCACACAGTCCTGCCCAGATGCAAGATAACCGGGCTCCCGGGAGCAGGAAGAGACAGGAAGCATCCACCCTGCATCCTCAGGCCTTGAATATGCTTTGAGATATATATATTATTACTTTTAATAAGAAATAACAACATGATAGTTTCAAAACACATTAATGGTGCATTTGCAATAATTGACACTGCTTTGCTTTTTTACTTTCTACCTCTGAGCGAATTTCTGCTGCTTTTATGCCACCAGCTCATGGTGCCTGCCTCAGCAGCCCTGGGACATGCATGTGCCACCTGGGGACCTGGACTGGCTCCCCACAAATCTCGCTTCCCAGCAGCAGATTGCTGGGCAGGGCATGATCGTGGCAGGGCTGTGCACACCATTGGTGCTGCACCCCTAAGCCCCTAGCACTCTGCAGAGCAAGTCCCCAGCCCCTCCTGGAGAGCTGCACTCTTCTCAGCACCAGCTGGTACCTGCCTGTGGCTGCAGGTCTCAGGGGCCTTGGCCATGGGCAGAATTTGGGGTCCTCTGTCTTCCCTTCTGCCCCCCAGAGATAGTGTCCCTGTCCATCTTGAGAGATCACCCATTGTCACTTCCAACCCGAGACACTCCTCAGGCCAGCCCTGTCCAGAGAGTCTGCATGGGCATTTCCAGCCCACACTGGTAAACTGATTTTTCAGTCCTGGAAAGTAACAGCAAGAGGCTCATGGGCTCAGGCACAAGCCAGGAGCCAGGCCCTGCTTCTCAATACTGTACCTTTCTGGTGACCTTAGGGTGTCCTTGAGCATGAGGCAGAGCTTTTTCCAAAAGATGGAACAATGCCAATGACATGTGATTCCATGACTGTACATTTCAGGCTCAGGCACAAATTAGACAGAAAGAAGCCAGAGCAATGCCGGGCTGGCCACAGAGGCCAGCACTTGGCGGTGGCCACAGTAGAGTATACACGTGTGTGTGTGTGTGTGTGTGTGTGTGTACACACTCACATGCATGTATGTGTGCATTACCTCTGCTTGTTGTGCACGTGCACTGCATGTGCAGGGTTATAGGTGTGCATTCCCTTCTTTCCCTCTGTCCTTTCTCCTGAGAAGAGTCTGCATCCACAGGTTTGGTCTTCCCTGCCTCTGTTTCCTAAAAACCTGATCTTCTGGGGAGTTCCCCCAAAGACAGTCTGAGTTCTAAACCCCAGAACCTAGAAATATACCCTTCTGTGGGAAAGTTCTTGCTGCAAGGAAAGGTCCAGGCAGATCTCCCAGGACTGATCCTCCAGCTCCCCGCTGTCAACCAACAGCACCAGACCCTGGCAGCTGATACCCACAAGTCCTTGTGCCAAGCCAACTCCAGCCCAGGAGCAGCGGTCAAGGGTCCCCTTCTCAAGTACCATTCCTAAAGCCAGCAAGTGTGCCGAGGGCAGAGCACAGGCAGAGCCCTGTCCCCAACCTGTGGCCTTTCCTGCTATGCCCGGAGCAACTGGCCCTGAGCACAAGGCCCCCTCTGCCCAGCCTGCTGGCAGCTGCACAGAGCCTGGGTCTCAGGACATCCAGTCCACAACTGATACCTGTGTCTACCAGGCTGCTTGTCAGCATCTTCGCTACCTCATGTCACTTAGGCCACTGTGGCTGTGGGCAGGAGGGAGGCCAGAGTCCTCCTAGGAAGAGCTGGAGCAGCTGGGCCCAGCAGGATATGCCACTCTGCAGGAGCCCAGCCAGAGCTGCTGGCCTGCACAGTACCAAGCTGCCTGCCTGCCCTGACTTTTTTTCCAGCTGATCTCACAGACAGCAAACTAAAGCAAAGCACAGTGTCACAAGGAGACGCCACAGGCTCTGCACATAGCTCTAGTCCCAGCTCCCTGTTGGACACAGCTCAGGGGTCAGGGCAGGTCTCCTGAATCTGCATTGTACAGCCTCGGGCCCCCTCAGAGCCAGATCTCTTTGGGTGTTTCTCACTAGTTTCCTTCTCCACACCCGTGAAGGTGACCTTTAAGGCTGATGTTCCAGTCTCAGGTGGGCCAAGGACTCAGAGCATAAGAAAGGCCTCTTCTGCCACCTGGTGGTCAATAGGAAAAAGGATGGCTGGTGTGGAAGCCTTCCCCAAGTGGGTACTCATTGGCTCAGAGGAGCTGCCCATGGTCACACAGCAAGTCACAGAACAGAGCCAGGACTTGCCTTCCTCAGAGCTCCCAGTCACAGGTTCCACGTGATGCTTAGGGCTGGAGTCCTAGCTTTTGAGGTGGACTTGGGGGAGACACCAGGCTAGTGATTCAACTTCTACCCCAGATATCCCCTAACGATAGAACTCAGGTCCCAGGCTACTTTGAAGGTTACAAGAGGCCATCATGGCTAACCCAGCACCCAGTGCCCCATAGACATTCCATTAATGTCTCTTCACTGCTGCTGCTGCCAAGGATAATGATGGTGACAGTGACTGTGGTGTTGTGAAGTCACTGATGGCATTGGAAATGATGATGACATTAAGATCATAGGAGGGGCCTCACTAATTCTTGCTCTTACACTGCATAGCCCCAAGAGGCGCCATGGTTGTTTGGCATCTTCCCTGCGTGCCTGGTCTCAGGAATCACCTGAGAGACACTAGGACACGCTAATCCCTGAACAGTCTCCCTAGGCCTTGTTTAGGCCCCAAAATATGATAGATGGTTCTCTGGGGTCAACTCTCATCCTTCCCTGGACAGCTGGGTGTCCAAGAATACATAGTGGGTGTCCCAGAATGCACTATCGGGTGTCCCAAAGTACAGTGGGGTATCCCAGAATGCATGGAAGACTCATCGCCAGGGACTGTGGGGTGGGGGGCTCTTGGACATGAATGCACCCCAGAAATGAGGAACAGGAAATAAAGGTGGTGTACTTGACCTCAGCATCTCAAAACCAGGCCAAGCAACTGGCACAGAGGAAGACATGCTCAGGGGATGAAGAGGGGGTTGGGCCCAGGTAGGCACAGGTGTGTAGACAGCCCCTAGGTACAGAAAGCCATGGGACCTTCCTGACAACCACTCAGACTCTGGGGCACACCAGGGCAACCATGGCCCAAGGTGCATTCTCTGCCTTAGCACTTGTGTAGATTCAGCAGGACTCTGAGTGGTCAGGGTGACAACTCTACCCAGCACGGCAGGCATCTCCTGGGCCTAACCCTAGGGACAACTCTGAGGATGCCTTGCTCCAGAGCTGCCCCCTTGTCCAGCATCAAGGGAGGATGATGTTAACCCCAAAACTGCTGTGGGTGACTGCCAACCTTCTGCCTGCTGGGAACCCTGTGACCTTGACTCCACAATGCCCATGGTGATGGGACCTAGTGGCCCCATGAAGGAAAGGCTGTCCAGATCACACCTTCCAGGGGTGAGGAGATATGGGCTGTGGCTGGCCCCAGACCAGTGAGGAAGTCTAGGCCCAGGAGGGGTCCTCTAGGATGTTTCATGAGGGTCTCAGTGGAATCCTCCATCCCAGAGTCCCCCACTGCTTTGAGATGAAGCTACCAGGCCTTGGCCTTTGGTGCATAGATGGTAGGGCAGCTTGCAAACAAGAGCTGGAAGGTTGAAGCTGCCCATCCTAGGAGGCCAAGAGATGGACATATAGACTCTGTGCGCATGTGCGTGCACGCGAGCGCGCGCGTGCGCGCTTGTGTGTGCGCGCGCGAGCACGTGCGCGTGCATGCGTGTGTGCACATATGCACATGCAGGGCCCTCCTGGTGCACTGGGCAGTGGCCCCTCTCAAATTCCCATCCTCATTCTCCAAGGGGGAGGACCCTGGTGCCATGCTCTTGGTCCTTTCGTCCCCAGAGCCCTGCTATCTCAGCCTCCCAGATCCAGCATTCCTTCCCTGATAGGGGTGTTGTCAAGGTCCATGCACTCATGTAAGTAGTGCTGCTCCAAGGGCCCCTTTTGGCACCTGCCAACCATGGTGACCTGCTCTCCTGCAGCAGGTGAACCCTCTCCCAACATCCCAACAGGAACCAAATAAGGCCAGACAGTGATTGCTTGTGCCACCTGCTCTTTATTGGCTGCCACAGGCTGTATTTTCCTGGGTGACTGGGGTTCCCAAGTGGTACTACATAGAGGAAGGGTGCAGGAAGATGGAGTGAGGGAGCAAGCCAGGAGCCCCAGTGCCCCAGACCTCGCAACACAGTGGGCGGCATTATTAGGACCTGCAGAGGGGCTGCTCCAGCCCAACATCCATCCAGACAACTGTCAAGGGCTATGCTTAGGGTGGGCACCCCTTCTCCTGCCCATCCAAGAGGATGAGGTCTTAGCTAGAGAACCATTGGGTCAGTTACTCCCATGCCCAGCTGGTGTTGGGCCTGGGGCAACCCAGGCCATGGCCCCACAGAACAAGGCGTTGAGGTCTCCAGGCCACTCTCTCAAACCCTCATTCCCTCCGAAAAGATGAAAAGGGAAAAAAGAAAAGGAACAGAAAGGAAGGCAAATGCCTCTTTTGTGGTCCCCAGGCTCAGTGAGTCGGGGCCGCAGGGGCAGCCGGAGCTAGGGCCTGTTTAGGATGAGGGAGCTGAGCTGGGCTTCTCCTCCCGTGACACAGGGATGGCCCGCTCGCTGTGGCCAGCATCCAGGCCCGATTGGACCTTGGGACCAGAAAAGGTCAGCATGCCATCTGCAGACAAGGAGCAGGAGAGGGCCGACTGGTCCACATTGGAGGGCAGGCGGTAGCGGCGGTGGAACTCACGGGAGATGTAGCCATGGTCATCCTGGGTATGGGCCAGAGAGGAGCGCCATCAGAGGCATGGCCGGAGAGAAATGTTGGGCCCCCACAATGGAGAAAGACCATCCCAGAACCCAGAGGTATCTGGCCGCAAATGTCTCCCTCAAGGGCCAGCAAAGCCAGCACTCACCCAGAGCCTCAGGATGACAGTGGCCACCGGCCCTGGGGTTGCTGGCTGGGGCAAGCCACCATCACCTTCTCCCCAGCCTATCAAGCTCACCTGCCGCTCATTGTGTTTGCCGTGGATCTCCACGAAGTCCTCCTGCACCTTCACAGTGAGATCCTCAGGGGAGAAATGCTTCACATCCAGGAAGATGACGAACTTGTCCCGGTCAGATCGGACCTAAAACCCAAACCCTCATATGGAGCTCCCAGGTAGGTCACTTCTGTGTGGCTCTGCTAGGCAGGTGAGACTGCTCCAGTGCCTGGTCCCCACCCACAGAACAGGCCCTGGTCACTAAGCCTGCTGCAGTGCCACAGGCCAAGGGAAGAGCATTGTGGCTGGGACCATGCACCTGTGTCCTATGTCCCTGTATCCTGTATGTCCCTGGGTAGGAGGTGCTGACTGAATCCTATGTGGTACCAGGTTGGCTGGATGCGAAAGGAACTACTGGCTGGTTATAGATTGGCTTGTGGTTGGTTAGCTAGCTAATCAAGTTGGATTGCTGGCTAAAGGTTGGATGATTGGTTGGTAAGTGAATTTGCTGACTGGCTATGGGTCAGTGTGGTGGTTTGGTTTGGCTAGCTAGTTGTTCAGTGAGTTGGCTTGCTGGTGTGACAGGCTGGCTTAGCTGGTTAGTTGCTTATGGGTTGGTTATCTGATTAGCCATGGGCTGGCTAGATGACTGATGATGAGTTAGCTAGCTTATTGGTTTGGTCACAGGTGGACTAGCTGGTTGATTATGGGTTAGGCAGTTCATTGTGTATTGGCAGTTGTTTGGTTATGGTCGAGGGGCTACTTATGGGTTGCTGCATCTTAGCAGCTGGCTGGCTGGGGGCACTAAGCAGCAAGAGAAGCTTGCTGTCCCTGGGTCTCCATCAGCAGCCCCTCAGCCATCTGTCCATGGCTGTGAAGCCAGCAGCCAGTCCACAAACCCTGTCACCCTCTGCTTCTGCCCAAGCTCAGGGCCTCCCTCCAGGAACCTTCCTCACTGGAGAGCCTTCCTCCCTCAGGGGAGCCTTTGCTTCTCAGGCAGTGGTGACATTCAGCTGCCACAGAACTGGGGGCTGGCTCTGTCTCCATAGCTCAGGACAAGGAGGGAGGTGACCTCATGGCTAAGGTACCCAGGAGAGCTGGGCAGAACCCACAGCCTCTGCAGCATCCCTGGCTGCACTGTGTGGACAGGAAGCCCCTCCTCTCTGGATCTCAAGGCAGTGAACCCCACCCACACCCAGAAGAGAAAATTTGGGGAGAAGCAAGCCCCAGGAGCTCGCCTGTGCCATTGACTTGCCTTGGCGGGGTTGTTCTTGGGGTTTCCAGCATGTGGTTGGTGCATTACAAACCACATATGGGTCATGAGCTGATGGAGGAAAAGACAGTGGTCGGGCTCAGGCTGGCATCCTCCTCCGACCCCACCGGTGGTGCAGGAGGCTCCCGCCCAGCCTCTGCAAGCTCACCAGCTCTGGCGGGCAAGACACAAGCACCGGGACATTACTGGCCCCTTGGGCATCCCTAGCTGTCCTCTCCATGACCAGCCGGGAGATCCCGGCTCTGCTGCCAGTCCTTACCTCAGAGATGCCGGAATCCAGCACGGTGCGGAAGAGAGACTGGCGGTAGTAGGGGCTGATGGTGGAGGACAGGAAGGGCAACAGGTCATACTCAAAGAGGCCCTCGCCGAAGAACTGATCGAACAGCCGGCTGGGGTAGAAGGGCCCCAGTGCACGCTTAAACCAGGGGTGCTGGATGGTCACGTCCATGTCTGCTTCAGCCACAGGGAACGGAGGCAGGCGACAAGTCCAGCAGGGGCCTCTGGGCAGTGCAGTGGGGAGCTGGACACCAGCTCTCCCTATATACGCCCCAACAGAATGGGAGCATTAAGGGATTTCTCTGAAAATGCCTGAGCTCAGGAAGGAGGCTGCAGTGTCAGCAGAGCCCTGCTGGACTGCGTACCCACCTCCCCCAGCCTAAGGCCACTAGGACAGATGTCCCCAAGGAGTTCTGTCCCCCACACTCACCACCAGGGGCCACAGACAGTCTCAGTTCTTGTACACCTTGTCCTGAATGGTCTTCACAACCACACTTGGAGAGGTTGTTCATATTCCTTCTTCTCAGAGGAGAAAACTGAGACACAAAAGCTAGACAGTCCCCAAATCTCATGGCAAATACTAAGAGAGAGGACACTGTTTCTCAAAAGCAGAACTGTAGGCCAGGCATAGCGGCGCAAGCCTATAATTCCAGCACTCAGGAGTTGAGGCAGGAGGACTGCCATAAATCTGAGGAAAACCTGGGCTGTGTAAGTGAGTTCAAGCCTGGACTATGTATCAAGACCTTGCCTCAAAAAGATAAAACAAATTTATTGACCATGAAGATTACACATACTTGAAAAAATCTCAGGGAGGACAAAAAAGAAGATACTAACAAAGGGTCATGATGTCAGCATGAACCCTGCTATTTGTGTTCTTGCCCCAGGCGTCTGTGGCCTGTCTGGGTTCTGTGAGAATAAGATGCCCACATTCTGGGCTCCCTTTGTGTGTTCCCTCTGGACACCTGTCCCAGGGAGCACTGTCCTATGCAAAGCCTTCTCTTTCCATGGCGTGACCACAGCATGGTCACTAAACCAACTGCTCCTGCCTGGCCTTTGGCTCATCCGTGTCACAGGGACACTGAGTCCATATCAGCAAGGCCTGGACAGGCTCACACTTTCAATCCTCTTTCCTCAGCCTGGTAGACTGCTGTGCCACAATGCCCAATAAAAGCTTTTGATAATTTTCTGTAACTTGACCATGAGCAGCAGGATGCTAATTCACAATCCATATGGCCTAGATAGGTACCTCAGCCCTCTGGCTGGCTTTGGATTGCGTGGTCCAGACCCTGAGAAGTTGCTTGCCCCTCTCTGTGCCTCCTGGTGCCCAGCTCCACTGCTGCCCGGCTCAGCTGCTGCCCAGCATCCAAGTCACAGCTGTAGTACAAATGCTCATCCCAGAGCACTCAGGAATCTTTGCAAATTCTCCACTGGCCACGGACTCAGAAGCAGACCTGCTCAGCTGTGAGGATCATACCTGACATACCTACAAGGGAGCAGGTATTGAAAACGGAATTCCCAGCTGCTCCCCGTGCAGCTCTGCCTCTTTTACTGAGAGTCCACACCTGCTTTTTTTTTTTCAAACCGGGAATCAAACTCAGGATCTTGTGCTTGCCAGGTAGGCACTAATGCCACTGAACTATCTCCCCAGCCCAAGGGTTTGGGATATTTTTGCTTTTTTTTTTTTTTGTATTGGGAATTGAACCCAGGATTTTGAGTTTGCCAGGGAGGTGCTTGTGCCACTGAGCTATATCCCCGTCCTGATAAAGGGCTCTTTAAAAAATCTAGATGGGGCTCCTCGTGAGAGGAGCTGTTTCTCAGGTTCCCAGCAACCATAGTTCAGCAGATTAAAGTGCCTGCAAGCAGGTGCTTGGGCCAGGGATTTGATCCCCAGGCCTGCCATGCCAGCCCCCACCTCCGGGGGGGGGGGGGGGGGCCACGCACTGAGACAGCAAATGAGACTGGGCGTGGTGGTGCACGTCTGTAATTCCAGCTCTTGGGAGGCTATAAACAGGCAGATCACTACAAGTCTGATCTAGTAGTGAGACCCTGAACACCTGAATGCCCTGGGACCCTTCCCTAAAAAATACAGGAAAATAAAAAAAGTTCCTGGGAACCAAAGCTGGTTAGGGTGCAGACAATGAATGCTTGGGAGCAGCAGGCGTCTCCCCCACCCCAGGGCCTCCCTCCAACCCTTGCTGGCTGCAACCTCCTAATTCTTCAGGCCACCCCAGGAAATGAATCTCAGCATTGCTCTTCTGAAAACCTGTAAAGTAGGCTAGAAAAATTGAGCTGTGCACCCAGGCCACTGGTTTGGAAGAAGGAGATTGGCTTGTGACCAACATCTGAGAGCGCAGAGGGGATGGGCAGGGTGGGGCTGGCACTCCAGCGCTGGCCGGCTGCCCCTGGCGCTCTGGGACAGGGAAAGATTGGCCCCATGGGAGCAAGAATCTGGCCACTGACCCCTCCCTGGGGAAGCCCAGCTGAGCCAGGCCAGCACCCAATGCTGGACTGAGCCACCCGGAGCCCCAGGCCAACTAAAAGGTGGTAGTGATAGTGCCACTTCCCTTAGCCGTGGTGCTCTGTGCATGAGCATGCTTTGCATTCCTTTGGAATATATTTAACTTTGCCTTTCAGTGTGCTTTGCTATCCCTGAATGCCTGTGTTGTATGCAACCCTCTCTGTGTGAGGCACACAGAGAGCCCCCCACTCAGCCCCCACACTGGCCCTGCCAGACAGTCAGCAGGCTGCAGCTCAGGCAGGCCCCAGGCTATGAGTTCGCTGGAGCATCTCGAAAAGATGCCAACTCAATGCCCTGGAAACCATGTGTCTGGTGTGTGTTCCAGGGACTAAACTGAAGGCGCTATGGTCCCCATAGGCTTGGGACAGCTGGTTTCCTGCAGTTCTGGCCCCTGGCTCTTGGCCCTGCCCCTCCCCCAGCCTCAGGAGCATGGGCCCTGGAGTTTTTCTCACACCACAGCAATCTCTGTCACGACCCCCCCACCCCTTATGCTGACCCTGTGACTAGGTTGGGCACCCTGAATAACTCAGGATCACCTGTATATTAGGATCAGTGATCTTTTATTTCTTGTTTTATTTTGTTTTTGAGACAAGATCTCATCAAATTTCCCAGGCTGGCCTCAGACTGGACCCTCCTGCCTCAGCCTCCCACAAGCTGGGATGATGGTGCTGGGTGAGCACCATCACACAGGGCCAAATTCCTTGACTGACACTGGCTGAGTCCTATCGACACCAACACTTTAGGCCAAGTCCTTGTTTTTCTGGAGTTGAAAACAATGAACAACAAGGCCAGGTATGGTAGCCCAATGAACTCATGTTTTAAATGCTCTCCCGATGAAATCTCTCATCACCCCCGCCCCCAGCTCGGAAGTTCCTGTTTTGCACTGTGTACACTCTCTGTCCCTTAGCCACTTAGCAGGCACCACAATCAGAGCACAGGCCTTGTGTTCAAGTGACACCTAGTCTACTTAATAGTGACCCCAAAGCTTGGGAGTATCGATGCTGGTGATTCAGATATGCCAAAGAGAAGCCAGGAATTGCTTCCTTGGTATGAAAGGAATATGTTCTTGCTGAACCTGAAAACAATCGTATCCCAGCATCGCTAGAAGCCTCTAATGAGGGGGAAACCTGTGTGGGACAGCCAAGAAAGAAAAGGGAGTCCGGCTTGCCACACAGCAAGTGCCAAAGCTTCCTACTCCCACAGGCAGCTGCACTTCATCAGGACAGGAGAGGTGGAGATTACAGTGCCCAGCACTGGACCCAGACTCAGACATCTCCTGGGGGCCCAGAATGTCCCGCCACCCACCAGAGAAAAGGTCGTGCTTAGCCTGGCCTCTTGCAATTGTTTATTGTTTTACAGAAGAAACTGGGAAAACCATGGTCACAAGATCACACTGACAGGCGGGCACCTGGGAAATGCCTGCTATGGTGTCAGCACAGGCCTGGTGTGTGGTATGTGTGCGCAAGGAGGGTGCGTGCACGTGCGCAAGAGCACAGGTGTGTGAGTGCAAGTGTGTGGTGTGTGACACATGACACACACAGATCCCAGGTCCGCTCGGGCCCCCAGCTTCCTCAGCATTCTGGCCCCTCACGCCCTGAAGGTGACACTGACTGGGAGCAGAGGATTCCCACAACGCCAGCAGTCTGGCTCCCTGTACAAAGCCGTAGCACCCGATTTTCCACTCCAGGGCCCCAGGGGGGCCGGTTGCACACAAATCCAGAGCGGCAGGCAATAGGCATTGTGCAGCACGGTAGGAATGTGCCCACTAAGCTCTGGCCCAGGCGCCTCTCGGTCAGCAGCCCAGACCAGACTGTCCCTGGCAGCCACACCACGCTCTGAAGGAAGGCGGGAGCGGGCGTCCTGCTCACCAAACCTCAGTTGAGGTCCAAGACCCCACAGCGCCTCTGGGGGCATCGCAAGTTCAACATGGGAGAGGACTCTTGGAGATCAGAGAGAACTCTTGCCCACACCCGGGGTCACAGCCCACCACCAGCCTGGCCACCCTGAGGGTCACCGATTATTTGTGACAGGGAAGTAAAGTTCTGCCTCACTCCGTTTATTTTCATTTACAGAAATGCTCATAGTCTTTAACAATACTTTGCTTGTTTTTTTTTGTTTTGTTTTGTTTTGTTTTTGGTACCGGGGATTGAACTCAGCATCTAGCACTTGCCAGGCAGGTGCTATGTCACCGAGTATCTCCCTGGCCTACTCTTTTAAGTAGAAAAAAATGATGCAGAGGCCTCAGCCAGATTCAGCAATCATGATGCTCTTTCCGTTTGCTGCCTGCCTCTGCTTTTCCTTGCTGTGGTATTTTAAACCAGTCACTTATTTGAGAGAGAACATAGCAGTAACTGAAGTTACATTAGAAGTAGCACAAACCTAAAAGACAAGAATGACAGGTATTCCAAGCATAATTTTAGTGTTACCCATTGCTTTGCTGTGGTATTTTAAACCAGATCCCAGACAGCATGTTGCAGCCCGTGTGTCCTTCACACACTGCTCTTAAAAGCACGCACATCACCTTGTGGAACGTGAATTCCATTTCACAGTTGGTGAGACTGGTAAGGTCTTCCTCTTCTTCCTCTTCCTCTTCTACTTCCTCCTCCTCCTTTCTTCTTCTTTTGCAAAGAAGACCCTTCTTTTCAGCAGGGTCTCACTATGCAGTTTTAGGCTGGCCTTGAGCTCACTTTGTAGCCCAGGCTGGTCTCTAATTCCCAAGATCCACCTGCCTCAGCCTCCCAATGCTGGGATTACACAAGCACACCACCATGCCCAGCTCTAGGACTCCTTCATATCACTTAAAACCTAGTCCCTTATCATATATTCCTGATTTTATTTTAAATCTGTTCTTTTCTAGTTGACTTTGTGGCACACACCTATAATCCCAGCATTTTCAAGGCTGAGGCAGAAAGATCACTGTGAGTTCAGGGCCAGCCTGGGGTACAAGGTTAGGTTCATGGTCAGCCTGAACTGCATAGTGAAACCCTGTCTGAAAAACACAAAGAAAGAAGAATTCTCCAGCTGATTTGTTAGAATTATAACCTCAACCCCAAATCCACTTTTATTTGTTATTAGACTCCTTCCCCTGTCACTTTCTGTGCTGCTAAAATGGTCGAGTTTCTCTCTTCCCATCTGCTAATATGGTAAACAAGGTGAGACGATCCTATGAGGTCCGGGCTCATCTTCCTTCACTGGAATCACTCCAGCTTTGCCATCCTCTCAGCCCGGGTGATCTAAAAAAAGCAGCCTGGGGCAAAGTGTGGATGTCAGAGCGTGTGGAAAAGGAAGAGTAAAAGGAGGCACAGTGACACTCAGAGGCAAACTCCCCAAAGCCCCTGCTTCCTGACTCTTCCTCGGCCCAGTGCCATGGGAATCCAAGAAGGTTGGTCTGGCCCTGGCCCTGTAGGAGGCCAGGAGTGTTGAGGGGACAGAGGGTCCCCATCTTCTTAGTGATACCCCAGGGTTTGTACCTCTGCCCCTCTACTGGGCACCCCAACAAGATTTTTCTATCTTTGCTGTCTGTCCCTGGCAGGGCTGCTCGTAAGGTGTGGCAGGTCTGCTCTCTGCCTTCCTCGTCTATGGAAGTTTCTGTAATGTGCAGCTACGTTTCTAACACTGTTCATACTCACCTGCCAGACAGCAGGCCTGTTGCTCTCTGCTGGCCATGTGTGTTTCTACTGGTCTTGGTTTTTTTCTTTTCATAGTTGTAAGCTTTCCTACTTTCTTCTGTCTTTTTTCCCGAGTCAATTTCAGCAAGTTGCAATTTTTCTTATTTTTTTAATGCTGCTCTGTGTGAGCATGCAAGTGGACTGGCACAAGGTGGCTCGTTGTACACACAAACTGAATCAGCTCTGCAAAGCACCCTGAGCACCTCTGGGGTCCGTCCCTATTTCTTCTGTCCCCACCCCTTGATCAATTTGCAAGGTCTACTCTCTCTGTTAGGTTCCCAAGCAATCATCTGCCGGCTTTGCTGACCTCTTCCCTATAAGATCCTTTCTGTCGCCTCTGAATTATTTTCTGCCTTTTATGTTTAGGGGGCAGTGTGTGTGTATGTGTGTGTGTGTGTGTGTGTGTGTGTGTGTGTATGTGTGTGTGTATTTCATAGACAGGGTCTCACGTACATTTTGGGGGCTGTGTGTGTGTGTGTGTGTGTGTGTGTGTGTGTGTATGTATGTATTTTGTAGACAGGGTTTCACGTGCAGCCCAAGCTGGCCCCCAGCTCACAGTGCTCCTCCTGTCTCTGCCACCCCTGTGCTGAGCTCACAAGTATGTGCCACCACGCCCTGCTGTCTTCAATTTGTTTTGATATTTGCAGTCTGTTAATAATTTCCTTTAACTTTCATGTGGTGATTTAGCTACTTAGTTTTTGCCCTTTTTTCAGCTCTAATGTCAGTGTGTGAGAAGTGATATCCCTTTCTCACTGGACTGCACCCCACGAGTTGGAAGGGTAAGTGCAGGCTCTTTGAGCTATGGGCAGAGCTATGTGTGCAAAAAAGGTGAGGTGTTTCGTTTCCAAGTTGGGGGGGTCTTTGCAGCCACTTTGCCCCGACTTACGTCTTTGGTAAATAATGACACTGCTAACCATCTTCTTCTGCCACAGGACAGGCTTTATCTCCAGGTTCAAAAATCATGCTGGATAGAATAAGCACTTGCCTGGCAAGCCATCCAGGAAGGGACAATGGCGGATGGCGGAGCAGCGAGGTAGAACGATCAGTCTGCTGGTTTCTCTCTCAGGCCTGCCCATGTGCTGAGATCCTGGCATGGAAGCATTATGCCAGGCAGAAAATGTTTCTCAGGTTCCCATGGGTTCTCATTTACATAGCTAGGAAGGACACAGTGCCTCTTCCCCCAGCAGCTTTTAGCAACCTGCCAACTCCGCCCCAGACCTACAGACCCCTCCCACCTCCCTGGCTTGCAGGGCAGGAAGCTCAGCACCCACACTGCCCAGACTAAAGGCTTCAAAGGACAGGACCTCAGAAACCCCATCTGCGCCACCCCACCTGTTTCCTGTTTCAGCTGTTCCCACTGCTTTACACCTCAGTCTTGAATATTCATGCTCACCTTTAAAGTTCACTTCCTCCTACTACATCCAGCTTGTTTCAAGACCAACAATCCACTTCTTGGCATATGCCGGCATCCT
>PVKN010002766.1:20272-40813 GCA_004027915.1 Capromys pilorides
AGTTGGAACGAACCAGCTGGGTCTCCAAACTACTCAGGAAACAGGAGCTGGATGATCACTAGTCTGAACTTAGCAAAATCCCATCTCAAAAAAAAAAAAAAGTGAAGAGAGCTATGAGTATAATTCAGTAGCCCCTAGGTTCAATCCCTTATGCAAAACACACACACACACACACACGTGTGTACACACACCAGAGTACAGGAAGGCACTGCTTTCGGAACACTGTGATGCTACTAATACCTTGGGCCAGGTTAGTTTTTGTAGCAAAATGAATGAATTCTGGCATCAAATTTACAAAAAAAAAAAAAAGACTTTCAGGGGCCAGCCAGATAGATTAGCAGATTAACGTACCTGCTTAGGCAGACTCAGGGGTCAGGGTTCGATCCCTGGCATGCTGGCATATATGCCAGCCCTGCCCAGGGTGCACTGACAGGGTGATTGAGACTGGGCATGGTAGCACTTGCCTGTAATCCCAGCACTTAGGAAGCTGAAAACAGGAGGATCACTAGGAGTCCTATCTGTGTAGTGAGATCCTATAGACCCTATAGACCTTGTACTAAACATACCACACACACATACACACACACACACACACACACACACACACACATATTCCTGTTTTCAAAGCTATGTTTTTTAGAATTGCACATAAAGATTTATGGACCTGTTCTAGCAGGAAACAATGAAAAGACAGAACTGAGGTCTTTGGGCCGGGGAGATGGCTCAACAGCATAAGCTCGCCTGCCTGACAAGTGCAAGTTCCTGAGTTCGAGCTCCAGCACAAAAAAAGAAAAAAATGAGGTCCTCAAGAACTCACAGTCTGTTAAGAGAGACAGACCAGGGATATGAAGATAGATGCCTGCGTGCTCAGGGCATTGGGAACTGTCAGGCCCTGTAGGAAGTAACTGCATCCAATCTGTACCCTCCCCAGAGCACCTACTGTCATCTAGAAAAGGGAACAGCAGCCAGGCATGGCAGAGGCACACTTATAATCCGAGCTACTCGGGGAGCGAAGGTGGGAAGACCTTGAGTCTGAATCCAGGTCCAGTAATTTAACAAGACTCTCAAAATAAAAAAGCAGCAGGGACCAGGGTTCGATTATCAGAGTGCTGTACGGGCCCTGCCTCTAGGACACACTGAGATAGCAATTGAGACTGGGCATGGTGGTGTCCACCTGTAAACCCAGCACTTGGGAGGCTGAAAACAGGAGGATCACTATGAGTCCAACCTACGTAGTGAGACCCTGAATGCCTTGTAGATGCTGTCCTAAGTTCATTTTAAAAAAAAGTCCCTTTCGGCTGGCACCGCCATCTTCCAGTAATTTGTCAAAATGACTAACACAAAGGGCAAGAGAAGGGGAACCCAGTATATGTTCTCCAGGCCTTTTAGAAAACATGAGGTGGTTCCTTTGGCCACATACATGTGAATCCACAAAAAGGGTGATATTGTGGACATCAAGCGAATGGGTAATGTGCAAAAAAGAATGCCTCACAAATGTTACCATGGCAAAACAGGAAGTCTACAATGTTACCCAGCATGCTGTTGACACTATTGTAAACATGCAAGTTAAGGACAAGATACTTGTCAAGAGGATTAATATGTGTATTGAGCATGTCAAATACTCAAAAAGTTGTGACAGCTTCCTGAAACGTGTCAAGGAAAATGATCAGAAAAAGAAAGAAGCCAAAGAGAAAGGTACCTGGGTTCAACTAGAACACCAGCCTGCCCCTCTCAGAGAAGCACACTTTATGAGGAGCAATGGGAAGGAACCTGAGTTGTTGGAACCTAATCCCTATGAATTCATGGCATAAACTGGGATGTTGCTCTGCCATTCACCACCTAATTGGCAACTTAAAGTGTTCTAAGTCCTATATAAAAATAAAATCATCCTGGGGGCTGGGGAGATAGCTCCACGGCACAAGTGCCTGCCTGGCAATTGCAAGGTCATGAATTCAAACCCCGGTCTCGCAAAAAAAAAAAATCGTCCTGTGTTGTAAGGGCGATTTTCTTAGTTGAAGAGGTATGTGATGCCTTCTTACCTCAAAAATATCTCAGCAGATTTTCACTGTACCTAGTAATTGTGTCTGGTCTTACTCTTCAGTGTTTTTCTTGCTGAAAAGTATTGCTGAGGTATTGTGCAGGTGTATAGCCAAATATTAAAATATTTATAAAATATTTATATTGGCTTGAAGATCCTGTAAATCGCCATGGGGAAAAGATGTATCCAAATAAATGGAAGTCACTTCAGAAAGAAATGTAAGTCCATTTCAGTTAAATAAATTGTTTAAAGTAGAAAAAAAAAAAAGTGCACTGAGGACCAGCTCAGAGGAAGAAGTGGGCAGAGATGGCCAAGAGGAATCTAGGAGTCCCTACTGCTGCCACACATGCTTCATGTGGTATGTGAAAGACTGGCAAAAGAATCTGCCAACATTCAAAGAATGCAAGAAGATGAAGGGTTTATGAATACCCCAAAAAAGAGCAGCAGCAAGTCTAAGACCACATAGTCAGGGCAACAGACTGTGGCTTTTATAAGGATATGATATAATTTGTGATAGCCAAATGTTGGAAACAACCAAAATGCCCATCATCTGAAGAATGGTTGAAAAAGATGTGATATTTTCATACAATGGAATATTACTCAGCTATAAAGAATGATAAACTAGAAGACTTCATATATAAGTGGATGTGTCTTGAACATATACTCTTAAGTGAAATAAACCAGACCTACATGTGTAAATATTGTATAATCTCTCTAGTGCAAGAACTCAAAAGAAGAAAATAAATAAATAAACAAACAAATAAATATATGGATGTGATAGAATGACCAAAAGAAGTGACCCGTGCATACTGCCTTTGGCTTGGCCTGCACTCTGTTCATCCCACAGGAGCGGCTGTGCTAACAGTCACATGTGACAGGAGCCCATTTGGTATGGCCTGCTGCTCTGGTCCTTGCAGAACTCACAGACTTCCAGCAGCTCCAAGTTAATGGTCACAGACCACTGGGAAGCACTCTGTGTTCCACATCAAAGGCATGCTTCTATACTATGACATGAAGGGTGCCCTGTGCACAACACCATGGCTGCTTAGCACATGCCATAAACAGCAGGATGAGCAACAGGCTGGGGCTACTATCACTGCTGGGACTGCAGATGAAGTTGTTTCCAACTTGCTCACCCTCCACAGAAGTAATAATTGGAAAGCCAAGGAGGATCCAGGTGAGCAGTCACTAAATGCTGGAGCCCAAGGTCCAGAGACGGGAGGAGGGGGAGAAAATGAGATCAAGTGGAGACAAGTTGGGCTGCAAGCATCTAACAGACCTATAAGTGGGGGTCAGTCTCTCCCAGTTCTGTCTGAGCACCTGCTCCACATAACAGGAATGGTTGGGTGGCTGGCTGGAAGGACCGGTAGACAAATGGATGGATAGACAGAAGGAAAAATGAGTAGATGGGTGGATGGGATGGGTGGGTAGATGGGTGGAAAGACATATGGATGAAAGCACAGGTGAATGGATGAATAGGTGGATAGAAGGATAGACAGATGGAGGACAAATGGATGGACAGTGCAGGTGACCCTGGTCTGGTCATCTGCCCCAACTATATAAACCAGATTAATTCCTCCTGAACGCCTCCTATTTCTGTTTGGTTCCCACAAACAGCCCTTACCCTTGAATTCCTCCAGAAATCCCAAGCCAAGCCCGCTCTTCCAACTCCCCTGCTGACATCTTTCCTGGAGTGTTTGCTTGTTGGCCTAGCATCTGTCTGTCCAGTTTCTGGCCTTGCCTTTCAGCCCAAAACCTCCTCTTCTCACAAGGTCTGACAAGTTTGTCAGCCACCTATCCCGGATCACAGAGATTCGGTGATCAACAGTAATGGCGTCCTAACAAAATCCTTTAAGATGACCCCGTGGCCTACCCACAGCAGGGACTCGTTGTGTTCAGAAACAAGAGGACCTAGCTCTGCCCCTCTGTTTTGATACCCAACCTTACAGGGCAGGCGGCCTAGAAACCAGGTAGCTAGACCAGTTGGTAAGTGTGGACATCAGAAAATGACTGCCTCAAGGGGTAGAAGGTGGGGGGCTGAACCGCTCCGAGAAGCAGGTCCCTAGCTCTCCAAACACGCCGCTGGGAGGCCTTTGATGGCCCACAGCAAGCAGGTGGCAAGGCTGGGGAATCCCACCCTGTAAGGATACAGGGGAGACACACTGGCAAGGGCAGAGGGAGGCAGGGATTAAAGGTCCCTGCCACATTGGAGAAGATGCCCAGCCAGCGTGCAGCGTAGGACTCCCGGAGCGGAGCGCGGTCAAAGGTTTCCAGCAGGGGGTGCGCGGGAGCACGCGTCCGGCGGGGCGGAGCCTGAGCGCATACTGCGTCCCGCCCATGCGCAGATAGAGCCTCTCCCGATTGGTCAGCGCCGCCACGTCGGGGTGGAGAGAGCGTCGTCGCATCCGGTGACGTCTCCCGCGGGCGTCGGCAGGGTCGGCGGCGTCGGCGGCTGGGTCGGCGACCGCAGCTGTTGGGAAATGGCGGAGTATCTGGCCTCCATCTTCGGCACCGAAAAAGACAAGTAAGTGAGAACCGCCCCACGGAGCGCAGACTGGAAGGTGACCGGGGCGCGGGGTGGACGGTAGGCCCGGGCGGCGAGGGAGAGTGCAGCGGGAAAGAGCGGCGGCCGTTCCGGCCTCGCGTGCTGTGGACCCGCCCGCCTCATGGGCGGCGCGGGCAAATGGGCGCCGACTGCTTCTCCCGCCTCAGGACTCGCGCCTCGGCGGCCTCCCCCCCTCCCCCCGGTTAACACGTTTCGTCGTGAGCCTTCACTGTCGTTGTCGGCCTGAGCCTGCCGCTTAGCTTACTAGTACTCGAGCGCTGAGTCGCTTAGGCCGCACTTGTGGGTTGATCCTGCGAACCAGTTCACGGCCTGTCTGAGCAGAGGTCTAGCCGCGAGCAGCACCTCTGACCCCTGACCCGGGAAAGTGTCGCGCAGAGCCCTGAAAGTTGCACCCTGCTTTTGAAACAGTTGGTGATTGCAGCTAATTAGAAAAGGGGCCGGGCGTGGTAGCGCACGCCTGTAATCCCAGCCCTTGGGAGACTGAGGCAGGAGGTTTGATGTGAGTTCGAAACCAGCCTGGACTACAAAAGTGAGCTCAAGGCCAGCCTGAACTGCATAGCGAGACACTGTGTCAGAAAGACAAGAAGAAGAAGAAGAAGAAGAAGAAGAAGAAGAAGAAGAAGAAGAAGAAGAAGAAGAAGAAGGAAAATGGGTAGGGCCGGGGATGTGTAGGTCAGCAGTACAACCGCCTGCCTGGCAAGTGCAAGGTCCTGAGTTACATTCCCAGTATAAAACAAAAGTCAGATTTAAGAAATACATAAAATTTGTATTTCTCAGCCGGGTGTGGTGGCGTAGGCCTGTAATCCCCGCACTCGGGAGGCCGAGGCAGGGGAACCGCTACGAGTTCGAGACTAGTCTAGGCTACAAAGCGATTTCAAGCCCGGCCTGAACTGCGTAGCGAGACCATGGGTCAAAAAAGAGGAAATGAGTGCTTTCATTTTACGTTCGAGTTGCGGGGGAGTATTGTTGCTTTTTTTTTTTTTTAAGTTGAAAGCTTTCCCTAGTCGTTAGGTTCAAAGAAATTGAATTTCACTTTTGTTTAATTAGAGCATTATTTCCAGTGTAGGCTGAGGTTTTGGTAAAATGTCTTGAGACACTTTGAAAGATAATTCTGACTTTGAAACCCTAAAGTGTCTGGCATAATCTGCTCTTTGAGTAAGTTAACGTTCTTGGCCTTTGAGTGCTCTACAAAACTTAATGGAAATATCTATTCTTAACCCCTTAAGTTTGTCATAGAATGTTTTTGATGCCACTTTTTTGAATTTAAAAATGTTTCTGTTTTCCAGGATGGAGGCTGTCCTGTCACATGTCTTCTTTACACATGATAGAATTTCCTGTGTTGTTTAGGAAAGGGAATATATCTCCTTGCACAAATTGTTATGCCCAATTTGCAGTCCTAGTCACCCCAGAGATATTTACTGGGTGTCAACTGTAGACTGGCCTGAGGGGACTCAAAGATGGGTAAAATTGGGTCTTATTCTTAGGGAACTAGTGGTGGTGGTGGGGTGGGGGCTTTGGGGATAATTATAAAAAATTAATTAAAATGTGCTTACTAGTATGGAAGAGTACACTCTAGATGCTGTGATGTCACAAGTGGCTTGGAAGTGAGCCTTTTATAAACTTGGAGGAGGAGTAGACCGATGTCTGGAAAGAGACCTCCTCCCTGGCTAGAGGTCTGACACAGGCAGAATTGGAGGCATCAGTGGTTTTCCCTTTTCTGTACGTGTGCCACAGCTTCTGTCTTGTGAAAGGCTGTTCTTTGTACTTTCTCAATATTATAAGAAACTCTTACTTGATCCAGAAACAATTTTATGTTCCTCATGTAAACGTTTCAATCTGCTAGGGCAAAACTGTAATAAAAAGTTGTTTTAATTCGAATAGTAATTTATGTTAGGTGGACTAGCTTACAGGAGATACATTGAACTCCTGAAAATGAAGGTACTGGTTCCTGTTCACTTTTTTTTTTTTTTTTGACACAGTATGTCCTTATGTAGTTCAGGCTTACTTGAATGCACTAAGCCCAGGCTGGCCTACAATTCAGCAGTAATGTATGACTTACTTAACTTACTACACATTTTAAGTTATGAACATTACTCTAGATCTAGGTGTAGAGTAGCCTTCCTAGAAGCTTGTTTGTGGTAGTAAATCACTCTTTTCTCATGTCAATATTTTAAATTTCACTAGTTTAATAAGCAGATCTGAAAATTTTGATTAATTAAGCTCTAAATAATTAACTAGTTTGAAGTAGCAGGAACAAGAATTATTTTACTTGTGTGGGATAGTTGAGTATTGTCTAGTTGATTTTGTCCATTATGAGATGAGATTTTTGGTTGACACAGAGTCTTGCAATGTAGTTCAGACTGGCTTTGGATTCACTGTGTGGCTCAAGTTGCCTTAGAACTCACAGCGATCCTCTTGCCTCAGCCTTCCAAATGTTGGGAATGTACCACCATGCCAGCCTATTCTGTTATGTTTTTAAAAACATTGAACTGGACATGGTGGTACTTGCCTATAATAATCCCAGCATTCAGGAGGCTCAAGCAGCCCAGGACCGCTGCAAGTTTGAAGTCAGCCTGGGCTACACAGTGAGGCCAAGGCCAATGTAAACTGCATAGTGAGGCACTGTCAAAAATAGTAAACTCATTTGCGTTTGACTAACCTAAATATTTGTTACTGTCTAATCGAGTTAGCCAAATGGGACTTAAAAGTTTGTAAATTACAGTGCTCATTTTCTTCTGCTAAATTTACAATCTTGCATATCTTTTGTTGCTGCCTGATGGTAAATACAATGATTCATGAAGGTTGATGCCTAGGATTTAACTCTTAAGTTGGCTGCCTAAACATGACCCTTGTTTAAGTTTTATAAAAGAAATCTACATGGTAGCCCTCACACCTCTTAAGTTAAAATTTGAATAGGGTCCAGCCAGTAATTTGTAAAAATTTCCTAACTCATCACAGATCTCCCAGACACCTGACATTGCTGCTGCACAGGTGTTGAATTGCTTTGATGTGATCACAGAGACATTTGAGAAGTGTTAAGGCTTTGGTGTAGAGACAGAAGGTAGTCATGAGTAGTTCCTGAGACATGTTGGATCTTGTGGTAGCCTGTTTTCCATGTATTGAAATTGAGAGAGTTACTTCCCCTAGACACATGTGGAAATTTCCTCTTGGTCTTACACGAGTTGGAAGAGAACCTGAGCTTTGTTTGTTTCTTGACTAGTGATAGCAGTGAGTGAGTCCTGCGTATGAGGCATGTGTATATGAGACCTTATCGTTGGGACAGTGTCAGGGCGGTGCTTTTCTCATTTTGTGGATGATAACTGAGACTCAGAGGTAGGCGTTTCAGTCCTGCCCAGGCAGCTGGTCAGCCCCCACCCTACCCCTCTTACACTATGCTGTGACCCCTGGGCTAGAATTTCATCATGGAAAAATAGAGCAGATAAGAGTTAAATTTAGTTTTAGACTCGTATGTACTTCATTTTTTTTAGAGAAAGCAGATAAGAGTATGAGGAGAAATCAGGGTCAAGTTAGTGTGAGCTTTATTGGAAGAGCAGTATTTTCATAGAAGAATATGAGGTTCAGGCACCCTAAAATATTTCAAGGAAGGGAAAATGTATAAGTAAAAAGCTGTGTATCTATGCTTCTGTGAAATAAAGGGAGTAGTGTGTTAAAATAAACATGTTAATAGCATACTTCCATCTTCTATCTTCCCAGCAAAATAATCTGATCTTATTTTCCCTTGCAGAGTCAACTGCTCATTTTATTTCAAAATTGGAGCATGTCGTCATGGAGACAGGTGTTCTCGGTTGCACAATAAACCGACCTTTAGCCAGGTTTGTTTTTTGTTTTCTTTCTTTTTTGTTGTCACATAAGTTATTGAGCTTTTGTGTACTTTTCAGACATTAAGTAATTTCAACATATTAAAGGAATCATACCTCCCAGGATGTGTTATCTTCTTACTTGTGTTCGTGGGTTTCCTTGTTCAAGCAAGTGAACCATCCTGGTCGGGGACTCCTCCCATTAGAAACTTTTTAAAAACAAGTGTCTGCCTCATGTGTCCCCACCTCTTCTCATAGATGTGTGGTGATGTCAGCATTCACTGCACCTATTTTCCAGGCACTTTACTGCTCTGCTCATGCAGCCACTGCTTACAGAATTCTGACAGTTACCTAACAACTAATGCATGGTACTGATCTGCTCTGCTTAGATCTCTGGACCTAAGCACCACCTCAGGGGTGTCCCCATTTTCATAGCCCAAGTTGAGCAAATAGTAGGTTGCACCATGTTGTATAAACATTAAGGTAAAACTTAACAGTAGAAGACATCTGTTGTTGTCTATAGCTGGTCTGTTCTCTTAGACTTAAGTCTGCCCTGAGTTCATTCCAGCCCCAAATTGCCGGTTTTGATAGTTTTGTCTGTAGCAAGTTGACGGGGAAAAAAAGACCAGTACTTGTGCCCTACAAAGGCACACTAATGATCAAAAAGAGAGTGTACCTCTCATAGAAACAGTAAGCAGAGTCCACCCAAGTGTGTAATTATGTGTGAACTTAGGAACATCAAGAGCTGCCACCGTAGGATCTGCCTGTGCAGCTCTGGTATCTGGGCAGCTCCTGCATTCTCCCAAGGACACCTCTTTCCACACATTGCCCCTCTCACAGCCTAGACCTGTTTTTCTGCAGGTTACTGTAAGTGAGCTGAAAGAAACAGGTATTTTAAACTTAAGCCCCTCACAACCCCTACGACAATATGTGTTTTTTGAGGAGATGAGTACCATGAGTTTTCCCTTGCATTTTTCTTGATTGCCAGATGATTCAGTGTTCAGGATGTCTGAGCACTTAAACTTTTGTTTAACTTGTTTGGTTTATTAACTTAGTTTCCCCCACTAAACCAGTGGCCATGGGTCATGCAGTCTAAGCACCATGTGTCTCCCCAGGTCTTTGATGAGCTGGGGGTCTGGGAGACAAACCGCTTCCTTCTGAGAGTATCCTCCGTACAAGCAGAAGCACTTGCTTCAATTTTTCTGGGAACCTTGGATTTTAAATGTGAAGTGAGTTTAAGCACTGTGGGTCAGAGCAAGGTAGTGCTACCATTAAGGTTCAGTGGATCAGTGGTATGTTAACCAAACATCTTTTTTGGTTCTGATCTGTTGGAATTCACCCTGGCCACTCTTAATTTTAATGGAGCCATGTTGCTGCTTTCTGTGGAACTTTCTTGTATAGCTGGGCTCTATTTAGCTTGTCTTAAGAGGCATTCCACCTAGTAGTTCTGGTAGAAAACTGAAAGATCAGATCCACAAAACCCCCAAATGGCTGCTTCAGTCCTGAGGTTCCCAGTGTGCAGTCTGGTCTCGGCCTTTTCTCCAGGAGGTGTGGCAGCAAGCCTTGGATAGCCACCCATATACCATGCCCCTTCACATGTGGCCCAAAGTAGAGCCAGGTCTGCAAAGGACTTGCAAACTGCCTTCTCTATGCTCAGGCCCAACACTTATTTTTCTAAGTCGTGTGTATTGGTTTAGCTTGTAAATCTAGCATAATTCAGGGTGGGTTTCTTTGTAAGCTGCTTACAGTGATGTGGACGATGAGATTCATGTACTATCTATATTAGCTTACTAACTTAAACATGGTTTGTTTTTTCAGACAACTTGATTTTAAGAAGAACGGTACAGTGTAAGGTTTCAAGTCTGCCTGATCCAGTTTAAAGGACAAGGGCTAAAAGGATTATTTTCCTTAAAAGAAGGATCGGAAAAGAGCAAATGTTTTAACTATTGTATTATGCAAACAGAGATCCCACCAAGAAAGTGTAAATAAGAGTCAGGTATCCATGACCACTTGGTGTGCCTGTTTTGTTAAAGAGACCACAGAACTTGATGTCCTGCATACAGTTAAGCTATGCATTTGGTTGAGAAAACTAATTTTTTGTGGGGAATATTATATAATGTGGATTTTTTTTGACATCTTAGTGTCTGCTGGCTTGAAGTACAAGACAGTGTTAGTGTGCCATTACTTATCTTGTATTAAAGCACTTCACTATTGATAATGAAGACTACTCAAAACAAGCTACAGTTTCTTCTTGGTTGCTGGCTGACTTGGCCCAAGTCACTGCTCAGACTCTGTTTTCATAATATGATGGTGTTGGTGTACTCTGCACAGGACAAAATGTCTGACTTGCGGGAAAAACAAAAACGTTTAGCCATTGCAAACAAATTGTCTCTTTGCAATTGTCTGATATATGCACAGCAGCCAGTAGAATTCCCCTTTTTATTTTTTTTTTCCCCGCAGACCATCTTGATTCAAAACATCTATCGTAATCCCCAAAACAGTGCACAGACGGCTGACGGCTCACACTGTAAGTCCCACAGTTGGAGAAATTTTTTTAAGACAATGGTGTTCAAGAGCCCACTCTTAATTGAGACATAATGTTGGCTCTGAGCTGCTGACATAGAGCTGTTGCAAACAGGACAAGGTACTGGAACCGCGTGGCGCACACAGCCAGAACTTGATGAGGCCAAGTTCAGGAGGCTCTACTAGGGAGGTCACTGGCCAGCCTCTCCACTGACCACCATCGGTCGGGAGGGCACCTGCCATGTGAAGCGGGCTTTTGTTTTAGCAGCCAATCATTGGGCTTCCCAGTGACTGAACCCTTGGCCTTTATTAAGTTCTTTCTGTAAATTAAAAATGCTAGGAAAATTAAGGAACCGATAAGGTAAGTTGCCCAATAAGTGTGGGTTTTATTTCACCATTACAGTTTTTCCTCTAGGAAGTGGAGATTTCATGACATGTAATTATTGTATTTCTCTAATACAGCAATTTTTTCATCCATGTGTAGAGGCACTTTCCTTTCTGTTTTCTGCTACATCTAAGATCATTTTGGTAGTTGCTGGCCTGGATTGGGGTCTGAGGTGGAGTGTTTTTTTCTGCACTCTGTAAGCAGAAGTACAGTATTGGCATCTCATGAGATCTCTGTCACTGTAGAGTTAGGCAGTTCAAGGCAGCCACCAACTAAAGGAACATCTCTGCTTCTGAAGAAAATAACCTGCTCTTTTTTCAGCACTGACTCTCAACTGAAGTGATCACCAAAGGCAACCGGTGAAGTGTTTACGTTTAATTTTCCGTAATATAAAGTTGTTGCGTTTTGTATTTCAGACCATTGCCCTCTTGAACATTTACCGTAACCCTCAAAACTCTTCCCAGTCTGCTGACGGTTTGCGCTGTAAGTTCATACACGTTCTTCCCTGGTTCCCTGGGCTTGCGTGTCAGAGCTCAGTGTCCACTCCACCTGGCCTGCTGTGCTAGTGTCAAGGGCCGAGTTCGAGAGAGGTGGCAGGAGCTTGTCCCCTGGCCCGTGGAAGCCTCCGTTGGAGAGCTGAGCGCCTCTTGCCCGTTTTACCAGGACAGCTGTGACGGGACAGGGCACCTTTTGAAACAGTTCGGACCTGCTGCTCTTCCTCCCGCACCTAGACCATCATCCTGGGGACGCACTGGGATTGAGTTGGAGCTCTGTTCTTCCCTCTTAAGAGCAGCAGTATCGGAACGTTTCTTTTTCCAGAACTCTCAAAAGCATGTGGTTTCAAAATTTTTCAGATTTCATTTCTCATTAGCAATTTTTGCTTCAGCTCCACTTTGGAGGCCTCTCGTTCTGAGAGCCTTTCTTGGTGTTTCCCAGACAAGAGTCTACAATTCGCACTGACCCCTGAGCCCTCCTGCCACACCCATGCCATGCACCAAAGTCAAACAGGTGCTTGGCAGAAGAGACCACTTTTCAGCCGCATACTTTGCATAGATAAATCCCCAATCTGAGGAGCTAGTGTGCGACCTGTGGGAAACGTAGGGTGCCTGGTGGGGAAGCGGATTCAACCTGACTGTAAGGAAACACCTGGTTTCTTCCTGTACTGGGAGGTGTTGTGCATAGAATGTGTGTATTTGTAGAGTAGAGGTTTTTAAAGAATAGGATACAGGCCGGCGAGATGGTTCAGCTGGCTAAAGCGCCTGCTTAGGAAAGCTTAGACAACCACAGGGACTGCGGTTCGATCCCCTTCACCATGTGCTGTGCCAGCCCCACCCCCAGGGTAGGCTGAGCCAGCTATAATTTAAAAAAAAGAACAGGATACAGATTGGTGACATGCAAAAGTTTAGAAGTAAAATTGTAATTTTTGCAACCATTCATTAAGTTAATTGGGATTTAGTCATTTATGGGTACATTGCCTGGACCCTTGGTAAAATAGTGTCCAGACTATAGGATACAGACTTGCCAATCACCAATTCACATATAAAACAGTAGAAAAAGTAGAGACTGGAGAGCTGCAGGCCTGAGTCAGGCACTTGATATGAACTCCGGGGTTCTGGAGTGCCAGCCACCCTCAGGCATCCCATGGCAGGATGCACATTTCTGTATGGGGTGGGATTTTCTTTTTTACTTTTTTCTGCTGAGGTACATGGTTCTGATGCTAGTACTGACTTCATTGTAGAGCTTTCTCTCCCTGAATCTGATATTAGCAGAGTTTACTTGGTAATCCTGGTTTAAAATACCTGGTGTTTTGTATTGTTTAAAGAAGAAATAGGAGCCGGGTGTGGTGGTGCATGCCTGTAATCCCAGCACTTGGGAGGCTGAGGCAGGAGGATCAGTGCGAGTTCAAGACCAGCCTGGGCTACAGAAGTGAGCTCAAGGCCAGCCTGAACTGCATAGCAAGACCCTGTCTCAAAAAGACAAAAAATAAATAAAAAAAGAAATAGGGTCAACTTGGCATGTTGGTGCATACTGGTAATCCCAGCACTCTGGGAGGCTGAGACAGGAAGATCACAATTTCATGCCAATCTGGGCAACTGAACCAGACCCTGGACCCTGTCTCAAAATAAAAATAAATAGATCTGGGGATGTTGCTTAGTGTTTTGGGTTCAATCCCTGGTATGCCAGGGATGGGGCGGAGCTGGGTGTTAGTAGGTGAAGGGAAGTCTTTATTATGGACTCATTAATTTGTCGGCCTTACCCTAGGTAAAAACAAATGGAAAGTAGATGACTGAGTAACTGCAACTAAGAAGCCTTTCCCTGGTTGTTCACCGGCCCTATATGTTGTATCGACAATAGTGTTGCATTAGCTTATTTTGTGTATTTTCATTCAAGTCATAATATTCTTGTTTTGCATATGCTGTAAACTAAACATTTAGCTTCTACGTACCATTCCTCTTCTGGGGTTCAGATCAAACAAAGTTACTAAATTCTGCAAAAGGAAATCAGTTAATCTAAGTAAAGTCATTGGTTCTTTTTAACATACCCTTTCATTTTTAGAAAAATGAGCTTCATGTGCATGGATAAATGTTAAATAATGAATCCCAGTTTAAGAATGACATTTCTGTTTAAAAAAAAAAGAAAAAGGTCATTTTCAAAGTTGTGTTTCTTTACATGTATGGAGTCATTTAAATATGTTCTATTGATCAGTATCTTAATGTACTGGCTTTTGCTTTCAAGTCATTTTAACTAATCAAAAATTTTAGGCAGGGCCAAGGAGATAGCTCAACGGCCTAAGCGCCTTCCTGGCAAGTGCAAGGTCCTGAGTTCAATCCCTGGTATCCCCCCCCAAAAAAAGGCAGAATGAATATAGTCAGTAGTTTAAAATAACCAAAGGAAACACTTCACAAAGCTGCTAAAACTTCAAGCATTTAAAATTTTTTTTCCTTTTGATGTTCTCTCTGGTATGGAAAAGGAAATGAGTTTTAAATTATGTTGAAATCTATGCTGCTTCTAGAGCAGCCTCTGAGTACCTTTTCTGTTGTTCGTCACCTGACTGCTACTGGGGATAGAGGATTGCCCCTGCCGGCTGCTTACTTGCTATTTGGGGTACCGTGGCAGACTGGCCATCAAACAGTTGGCTTATCCATACACTTTTGATTTTAAGGTAAACTGAGTTCCTGGAATTTCAGAAACAACTAAAGTGCAGCCCCAGGTATATTAGGAAAGGGACTTAAAATCATTCTCCATGTCTGAAGATAAGTTAGCTCTTGCCCTGATAGAGAAGGAAGGTTCTGAATAAGCTGGCGGGAGCCACCTTGGACTCCCTGGACCTAGTCAGTCATGCTGGGTGACACACAAGCTGGACAGTGGCTGGGTTCCTCAGCTCATGTATTGTCCAGGAATGTGGCTGTGGAAGGTGATGAAGCCCAAGTCAGCCCAGCCTGGAAGCCATTTGAGCCATTACCAGCTTCTGACTTAGCTTTTTGGATCACAGTTTTATTGACATGATACTGTATGATTTCTCAGATTTAGGTTAAAGGAACTTGACTTTGAACAAGATGTGGTAGACAGGATGCCAATGGGGATAGAGTTTAAGTTTGCAAAATTACCCATGCAATGGACATGATTTCACTTAGTGCATGTGAGTGTGAAAAAATCGATAACAGTTTTGGAATAAAAGTAAGAATGCTGTCTTCAGCAAAACATTGTAGCTTTCCCTTTATTCAGGGGCATTCAAAATACCAAGGTTGTACCTGGTGATGGTACTAAGCCTGGTCACTTGGGTTTTAATCACATCAGAAGAATTTTTTAGTGCTCTGTGGCTGGCAGCATGTAAAAGAAACCAGTTAGACATAAAAGCTCTTAATCATGAATCCAAATTTCAGCTTGCTTTTTCATCTAATAAAGAAAAACGTGTTTATTTGGCCTCTATTCTAAACTTAGAAGAAAATTTTATTTTAAAAAATGCTATTTTGAGAGTCACCCATTTCCTCCTCACTTTCTGAAAATGCCCTTTTGATGCTGATTAAAACTGGTGATTATTTTGATAGCCAGAATGGAGACTGTTGTGGGGGGAATTTAACTGTATCAGCATACTTTTGAGTCTTGTAAATTGGTGCTCCTGTAGTGCGCAGCTCTGGCCTGGTGTCCTCTAGACAATCATGTGTCACTGTAGCAGTTGAGCTTAAGGACAAACACTCTAGGTTGCTGGCCTCTAACCAGTGAGCTATCTCTCATCCGCAGGTGCCGTGAGCGATGTGGAGATGCAGGAGCACTATGATGAGTTCTTTGAGGTGAGCACTTCGGTTGGCCACAGCCCTGACCCTCATCTGGCTGGTCAGAGGACTTGGCACCCTTCCTTCCAGTAGACACCATGAGTGAGAGTGCCGATTCTCTAGGTGGGATGTGGTCCTCATATGCTGTACTCTCCCTCTAGGAGGTCTTCACAGAGATGGAGGAGAAGTATGGGGAAGTGGAGGAGATGAACGTCTGTGACAACCTGGGAGACCACCTTGTGGGGAATGTGTATGTCAAGGTAGGACTGTGGCAGCCCAGCTAGTGGGAAGTGGGCAGCTCTGAGCTGCTAACTGGAAACTTGAGTAGTGAGGACTGTGTGGCTGTGGATTAGAACTGTCAGACTAGGGACAGGTTTAATCTCATTTTCTGCACAAGTGTCACATTTGCTCTAAATCAACTGAATTTGAAAGTAAAGGTAGCATTGGTCTGATCTTAGACTATCTAAAGTCTCTCTGCAAAAAAAGGTGGGGCTGGTCTTTCAGTTGTATAGCACCATTCCACCTTGTTTTACCAGTGTGCATGTGAGATACACAGTAGGCTGATGGAATGTGAGTGAGGAGTGTTGGTTTGGTCATTTTAGTTTCGCCGTGAGGAGGATGCAGAAAAGGCTGTGATTGACCTGAATAACCGCTGGTTTAACGGACAGCCAATCCATGCTGAGCTCTCGCCCGTGACCGACTTCAGGGAAGCGTGCTGCCGTCAGTATGAAATGGGGTGAGTGTGGGCCCCACGTGGTGAGCACTTGCACCTCAGGGGTGCTTGGCAGCGTCCTGAACTCATCTGCCTTCCCCATAGGGAGTGCACACGAGGAGGCTTCTGCAACTTCATGCACCTGAAGCCGATTTCCAGAGAGCTACGGCGAGAGTTATACGGGCGACGCCGCAAGAAGTGAGTACTCAGGGTGTCACTGGAAAACGTGGGTTGCCCAAGACAAGACTCTCCCTAGGTGTCATTCTGTCCTTGAAAGGCACCAGCTTTGGGCAGAAGAACATGACACGTATATGCACACAGGTAGCAGCTGCATGGTCCTGCTGCTCAATGAGCAAGGCTCAGTCAGGCCAGGACTGAATAAGCAGCTACTTTCTGAGAAGCAGCATGTGCATCAGTTGGTTCTCATAGTAACTTCTGTGAACACTGCATATGTCCCTTGGTGGCACCTGTATCATCCTGCAAACCATGGGCAAAATTGAGCACAGTAGTCTTTACCTGCCTGGTCCTGCCTTTAAATACCCAGCTGTGAAGCCAGGCTTGATGGCACATACCTGTAATCCAAGTACTTGGGAGACTGGGTCAGGAGCAGCACCACAAGGTTTGAGACCAGCCTGGGCTGCATATGATGGTACCTTGGTACCTCATACATGTTCCACAATTCTAGAAAACCTGGCCAAATTTGTGTAGGAAAAATAGCAACTATTTTTGTGACCTAATGCAAAGTTTGCAAACAAATTTTGCCAGGTGCTTCTGTTAGTGAACCAAACTATTGTTTGCAAACAAAAGCATTTGTGGGCCAAGTTACCAGTGTAGTAAGTTTAGGGCTACCCTGGAAGGCATATTAAGCTCCTATGTCCAAGAACAAGACCAAAGATTAATCCAGCAGTTGTGTCATGTTCCATCCCATCTCCTTCCATAGCAGAGAGGTTAAGTTGCTTTCTAGTAGGCTGGCGTCCAATCCTAGGAGGCATCTCGCTTCCCTCCAGGACAGGTATCAGGAAGCACAGGCACTATTGAGGCATCTCTTTTATTGACCACAAGTAGCATCAGAGAACAAAACTGCTGCCTCTCTACTCCCAGATCAGCCTGATGTGCTCCTAAGGTTGGCAGAAGGCAAAGGTGGGGAGCCTTTTATGCTATGCCCTGCCTTGATCACCAGTTCTGAGGTGGAGAGGGTAAAAGGTATCACACTTGTTCTGTTTTAAAGTGCATTTTCCCAGCACCTTAGTTCCCGAGGTGTCCATACTTGCAGAACCATGCTGCACCTGCAGCCCTGACACCTGTGTGTTTCTTTCCCTTGACTACAGGCATAGGTCAAGATCCCGGTCCCGGGAGCGGCGTTCGCGGTCTAGAGACCGCGGTCGTGGTGGAGGTGGCGGTGGTGGAGGTGGCGGAGGTCGGGAGCGAGACCGGAGGAGGTCAAGAGATCGGGAAAGATCTGGGCGATTCTGAGCCATGCCATTTTTACCGTATGTCTGCTAGAAAGTGTTGTAGTTGATTGACCAAACCAGTTCATAAAATGGGAATTTTTTTTAAAAAACAACAAAAAAAAAAACACAAAGATGGGTTTCTGAATAAAATTTGTAGTGATACACTATTCTTGGTGTAATTTATTTCTCACAGAAAGTGTTTTACAGTTTCACTTCATACAAATTCATCTGTCCTCAGGATAAAACTTAATATCCATCTATAACTTTGGGTATAAATGAAACTATTTTTTAATTTTGGGGTATAAAAACATTATAAGTGAGGGAAAACTGGTGGGGAAAAGTCAAGTCTGTTTCTTTAATGTACAGAATTTCCCTCCACATTAGGTTCCAAGCTCAGGTGCTCGTAAGTCATTGGAGATGCACCTATATTCACACCCATTTCTGCATGAAAGTCCGCAGGTTCCAGTGTAACTGATGACTGCCAGTTTACTAGTGACACTGCAAGTCTCCCACAAGCAGATCCCCTTTCTGGAAACCTTTCTGTATTACTGCCCGTAAACCAGGAGCCCACAAGTGTGCCAAAGTCCTAGACCTGGTAGAGGAAGTAGGTCTGCGCCAAGCCTCCCTGGGATAATGGGCAAAAGTGCTGTTGACCCCTGTCTCCCAGGGGTGGCCGTTTCTGTGGGACGCTTTTCTAGGACAGCATGGTGCTATCATGTCTGGGCTGGGCTGGGCTGGGCTGGCCTGTGTTGAGATGAAGATTTGTCTCAGTGTGGGTAGATAGCAGTGGGCAGTTGAGGTCCTGCAGGTCAGTACTAGTACAGGCCTCTGCTGAGTCACAGCTGTGCAGACCAGAAGCCCATGAGGTCTCAGCTCTTAACTGTTCCTCTGAAAGTCTAGAGAGAATAAAAAGGCCATACAAAGATGTCTTCAAGCTAGTTGGTCAGTGCATGTCTATTTCCAGCATTCAAGCAGGAGGCTTGGGAGTCTGGGCAAAGGCACCACCCACCTCATCTGGTGCAGCAAGGATGTTGACACAAGCTCGTTCTAAAGAAGAGACAACACACTGGTACTGCCGGGTTCTGTTGTGCTTAAAGTTGATCGTGGATAGCCCAATAAAATAACCCTGTGCAATTAGCAATGGCAAATCTTTTTTGTATAGGTTTTGTGTCCCAGGAGAGGTTTCTAAGGAGGGACATGATAGATTGGTCATGAGCAAAGGTTCAGCTGATACAGCTGCAAATCATGACATCCTCCATGTGACAAGGTACATAGGCCAAAAGCATGCGAGCACTGCTGCCATCATGAACTTGTCTACAATGCCCCATCCAGGTGGTAGGCCTTTGCTGCCATAGCTCTTGCTGGACCACTGGGTCTGCTGCATGTGCCTGCAGGTGGTAGGTAGCTAAATCCATGGGAACATCAGCTCATAATCCGTCTGCCTGCTGGAGAAGTCACCTCTGCTGTGGGACCCCTCTGGCAGGGTGCTCATCTAGGCAGAAGTTTCAGTCCAAAGCCAGGCAATGAATATCAGTGTCTTAGGATCCCTTCAGATGGAGGTGTCGGGGGCTCCCACAGCTAGCCTTGCTCTGGTCCAGCAGCTGCAGGCTGAATTTCAGTCCATGGAATTTTCCCAGAGAGGCTCAGCACAAGGTTGCTGTTACTTCACCATGGACCTTTGCCTGACTGGTTTTGTTGCCTCGTTTTTATGGGGGTTTTTTTGTTTTATTTTGTTGGTCTTTTTTTTTTTTTTTTAATTTCATTGTATTTTTTTGGTTGAATTTTTTTAGGAGGTTCATTTTTTATTTTCCAGCTTGCTAGGCAAGTGTTCTATCACTGAGTTAAATCCCCAGCCCCTGATTTCATGAAAGAAAGGATTGTAGTATATATCCTGGAAATACTGAGATGTGCGTGGAAGTGGAGGCTGATCTCAGGAGCCCCAAAGGCTCTGTTCATGCCACTTGGGTTATGTGTCCCTCAGACTGGAACAGTGCTGGAGCAGGCACAATTGAATATCACTTGTGCCTTAGGTTCCAAATTCTCTTGGTCCCCAGGGCCAAGAGATCCTAAGCTTGGCTAGCACCACCAGGCTGCTGTGCCTATTGTAGCATGTGCCCAACATGACCAGCGAGTGCCTGCTCTATGCTGCAGATCCCACCAACCAGTGTGGTAGGAAAAGTGTGCAAGGGCCCCACTGTGGTTTGAATGTGGTCTGAGCCCCTGAGGCATGCAGGAACTTTGAGAGGTGGTTTCTCAGAGATTATGGGGTGACTGGTAGTTCTCCCCTGAACTGTTGGACAGCATGAGCTCTTTTATGCATGCCAAAATGTGCCACAGCTACAGAGGTGCTGGCCCTGAACCTCCAAACTGAGCCAACCTGACATCCAGGCCTCTCCTTGAAGAAAAGGATGCTGCCACCAATGGAGCTTTCCTCACCTGCAGCTTCAGTGCTCAATACTACCCAGACAGAGTATATGATGACAATGTTTTTGGTTTTGTTTTTTGGGTTTTTGGTTTTTTTTGTTGTTGTTGTTGTTGTTTTTTTTTTGGATCAGAAGTCAAACTCAGGACCTTGTGCTTGCCAAACAGCCACTGTCACTGAGCTCTATCCCCAGCCCCATAATGTTTTCTTTCATGAAAGCAGTCAGTCAAAAAGTCCCATGGAGCAGGAAGAGCATCAGCAACCTTGTGCTGAGCATCTCTGGGAAAATTCTGTGAACTGAAATTCAGCCTGCAGCTGCTGGCCCAGTGCAAGGCCAACTGTGGGAGCCCCC
>PVKN010002767.1:0-40675 GCA_004027915.1 Capromys pilorides
GAGCAGGTTCATGCTAGTGCCTTTTCCCCCATCTTTCTTTCTTTTTTTTTTCAGTACTGGGATTGAACTCAGGATCCTGCGCTTGCCAGGCAAGTGCTTATTCTACTGCACTATCTCCCCGGCCCTCCCCCATCCTTTTGGGTGTATCCCCAGGATACATGTCCTGCTATGTACACTTGTGAGCTTTATACTCTACTATTCCACTTCTTTTGAGACAGGATCTCACTATGTAGTTCAGGCTGGCCCTAAAGTCACTATGTGTGGCCTCTGAACTGGGGGCATTCCTGCCTCAGCCTCCTGAGGGCTGAGGTTACAGGTGGGCACCACGATGCCCCAGCTTCATACGATTTCAGATGCCATTAAAACTACTTTGTAACTAGTCCATAAGCCAAGGTTGCCAAGCATGTACTGAGGTGATCACAGCAGGAGGACAGCTCTGACGAATGTCTCCTTGTGTTCCAGATCCAGAGGCAGCAGGAAAATGGCATCTGGGGATGGTAAGGTGAGTCACTTCTGGTGTCCAGCAGCCTTGAAAGCCCTCCCAGCTCCAAGAAGAGAATTATGTTGGACAATTCCTATACAACAGAGAGACAACCCTGTCGATGGTGTTCGCACCCTACCCAGAGGTGACAAATGAGAAAAGCTAGGGAAGGGCTTCACAACTCCCCAGGTAGCCTGGCGATCTGAACCAATAGGTTTAGTTCCTAGCTTTTGCATTTTAATAAACATGAACCACAAGCCACGCCCTTCACCAATCTGAGCCTCAGTTTCTTTATCTGGAGGGTGATAGAAAAGTTATTTACCGCCCTTTTCCTAGAAGACAGTGGAAAGGATGAGACAACAGTCTCCAGCACCAGGCCATCCCTGGCCCACGGGGGTTTCCTGAGCACTCCCTTTCATAAGTGAAGAAACTCGGCAAGGGGAACTAGAGCCATTCATTCAGGACCCCATGGCTAGAAAGTGGCAGAAACGGGATTTCCACCTGGCCTAACTCCAGAGTGAAGGCTTTGCTGCCTGTACCGTGCAGCTAGCTACCTGGGGTAGGACTGATAAGCCCCGTCCTTTGGTGTTCTGTGGGGTGCTGGGCTCTTGGGGGGCAGAGATGGCAAACTGGGGAGGAGGAAGTGTTGGCTTTCCCTCTGAGTTCTTGTGAAGGTTCTTTGGGCCCAGCCATGACTGGCTGGGGGCTGGGAGAGGCGAGGATCTCAAGTAGCAGCAGTGTGGGTGGGGTTGAGGCCCTGAAGCCAGCATGGATCAGCAGGACCAGGGAATGATGGCGAGGGAGAGCTTGCATTAGGAAATCCAAGGGGCCTGGTGCTTCCCGGCCTCCAAGCTTTCTTAGTACAGAAAGTTGTTTTGAAAAAAGGCAGAGAATGACTGGCCTGGTAACTCAGCAGACTAAAGCGCCTGCTGAGGCAGAGCGCAGCAGAGCTCAGCAGCCAGGGTTCCATCCCCCGTGGGCTGTGCTGGCCCCGCCACCGGGCGTGCTGAGATGGGGATTGAGACTGGGTGTTGTGGCTCAAATTAATTAATTAATTAATTAATTAATTTATTTATTTATTTATTTTGCGGTACTGGGGATTGAACTCAGGACCTTGCGCTTACTAGGCAAGCACTTCTCCTACTGAGCTATCTCCCCAGCCCTGTGGCTCAAATTTATAATCCCTGTACTAAATATAAAGAAAAAGAAGAAGGAGGAGACGAAGAAAGGCAGAGAGAAATAATAGAGGCAGGTCCTTGTTTTCCAGTTCCCCATGAAATCAGGGAACCAGAGAGAAGATGGAAAGGCTGGCTGCTGGTCACCTGTGGACGCCAGCCACAGGTGTGTGTGTGGAGGTTTATCCCAGGGCTGGATCAACCCCAACAGCTGTCCTGGGGAAAAAACCGACAGTTTATATCTGGAATCATGAAGATATTCATATTGTAGTCTTACTGTCTAATGAATGGCAAAAGAAATAATCCATAAACATAAAAAATATGAGTCAAGAGGATTGCAAGTTCGAGCCCTGCCTGTAATTGAGCAACTTAGCATGGGCCCTGTCCCAAGATAAACCCATAAGGGCTGAGGCTACAGCTCAGTGGCAGGGTGCTTGCTTAGCATGCATAAGGTGGGCTCCAACCCCAGTACTGCGAACACAAACAAACAAGAAAGGATAGATGTATAGTGCTAGATTTTGGAGCATGTTGGATGTTAGATGCTGTTTGTTGTGGACGTGCTCTTATTTTATGTACTGTGAGATAAAGTGACATAACCCTGAAACAGACCCATTGAAGGGAGAGGCACACCCACCTGTCAGAGATGAGAAAGTGTGGTTTTAGAATGAGTGATAAAAGATGCTGAATGTGCGAAGCCATCAGAATGTAACAATGAGACCGTTTGACTTCTTGGGAAGTGTGTTGGCCACTAGGAGGTGTTAAGTGTGGGGCTGGCGACTCTGGGAGAAAAGAGACAGAATGGTCTGTGGTCTTTGACTGTAATCCTAGAAGATAACAGATTTGAGAAGCTGGGTGTGGTGGGATCCTTAGGAATGCGTTCCTTTTACTCGCATCTCACACTGGTAGAATAGTAAAGGAAAGGGGATGCAGGGCTGTTCCCTGGGGCGTGTGACAGCAGATAAGGGTAGCAGGGGTCCAAGGGAGTCAGAAGGAAGCGGGCAGGGGTGTGGAGGGGGGCCCCTCCAGACCAGGACCAGAACTCAGAAATTGCAGGGAAAGTGGCGCCTGTCACACAGAACCTCTACAGGACACACTGGGGCGAACCCCAGGGGCAGGAGGTTGCCTGTCACTGCAGAGATGGTGGCATTGCTGGGGGCCTGGGAAGGTGGGGGTCAACTGGCCTCTCCTGGTCAGAGAACACATTCTTCGGACCCTTGTCAAGCTTGCTGTGTCCTGAACGGCTTATTTTCACAGGTCTGCTTTAGCGCCCCCTTCCTTTTTGAGGCAGAAGAGCTGTGTGGTAGGAGAGGCTGATACGGTGCCTAGAGGGTTCTCAGCAGCCCAGAGCTCCGGAGCCTGCGGGTCTGCGCTGTCCACCCTGTGAATGTGGTTTCACTATCGCAGTGCCAGGTTGGCAAGAGGAGCACGGTTCTGGGGCTCTGGGCCATCAGGTCGGCTCCTCAGCCCATGAGTACCCCTCCTGCTGGAGCCAGTCAGCCGGCTCAGGGGTTTGTTTTTGTGAACCTCAAACTTCCTCCCCACCCTAGAGAAGGAACAATTTCTACGCTTATTTAAAGACTTCCGTGATCTTAAAAATAGGCATTCCTCAGAACACGCAGCCCCGTGGGCAGGGAGGCGCGGGCAGGTGGCTCCGGTGTTCCTGTGAGTGAAGTCGGCCGAGGGGCTCGTTCTGTCTGGGCACATACTGTGGTATCTGCTAGGTGCAGGGGGTCCCAGTATGAGCGGGCCCTGCTGACCTGCAGCCCAGGGTGCTCAGGGGCAACACAGCCCTCCCAGGGGTGTAGGGGCCGTGAGCGAGCAATGGGGAGGCCTGACCAGCCCCCCTGGGCTGGGAGGCTTGAGGGGGCCCAGAGGAGGACAGATAGCACAGTGAAAGGGCAGCACACGACCCAGGCAGAGGAACCTGCATAAGCAAAGGCCCTGTGGCTGGAGGGTTCTGGCCATCCTGGCCTGAGCAGGGAGATGTGGAAGATGATGTCAGATGGGCAGAACCCTAGGGGGCAGAACAGGCGTAGCCTCTGGAAGGCATCTGGTTCTTACAATGGGAGAGCTGGACATGGTGGTGCACGCCTGTAATCAGCACTTAGGAGGCTGAGGCAGGAGGATCGGTGGGAGTTCAAAACCAGCCTGGGCTGCAAAAGTGAGCTCAAGGCCAGCCTGAACTGCATAACAAGACCCTGTCTCCAAAAAGACAAAAAAAAAAAAAAAAAAAGAACAGTGGGAAATCAAAGAAGAGCTTTAAATACAGGAATATGCCAGGGTCCCCAAAGTCAGGTTTAGGGCTTTAGCAGGAGGCTCCCGGGGTCCCCACCTGTATGTGTACTCATGGCAGGGTGAGGGTTATGGCAGCTGAGGGACATAGGTTACATTTAGCTAAAGGGAAGGGGCATGTGGGCCAAGGACCCTAGGAAGCAGAGAGCAGTTCCCAGCGTCCCCTCCAGGGGTCTGCCTGGTGCCACTGGCAGGGAGCAGTGATGTGTGGAGTGTGTGACCACAGAGGCCTCTGGGGCTCATCCCTGCAGGGCTTACTGGGGACAGTCCCATAGGCTGGCTCTCCTAAGAGTGGCAGAGTCCAGCGTAAACAGCGCTGTTGGTACTGACAGGCTGGGTGGCGAAGAATCTTTCCAGGGACTCGGTCTGTGCCGTGTCCACAGGTCACCAGGCTCCCGCATGGCCACATAGGGCTCTGCAGTGACCCTGAAGGGCCTGTTAAGTGACAGACTTTGAGGTGGCTTCTGGTTTGGGACTAATGTAGCAAGATCCAGCCAGTGGACACATACATTTGTGAGTCTTTTATCAGGTCAAACAACAAGGAGATATATATATATATATATGTATATATATATATATTTATATATATATTAGATTTGGTTTAAGGTTGATTCCTACCTTTATGCTACACCTGGCATGTCAGACACACTCAAATAGTTTTTCCACTGGGTGTGGTGACGCACACCTATAATGCCAGCGCTCAGAAGGCTGAGGCAGAAGAATCACGTGGAGTTCAAGGCCAATCTGGGCTATGTAGTAAGTTCAAAGCCTGCCTGAACTACATAGGGGGTTCTTGTCTCAAAAAATTTTTTTAAAAATTTTTTTCCAGGGACTGGGGAGATAGCAGTCTAAGCACCTGCCTGGCAAGCACAGTGACCCAGGTTTGATCCCCGATACCACATGCTGTGCCGCTCTGTAGGCCCTGCATTGTGGCGCATGCCCATAATCCCTGCACTAGGGAGGCTGAGACAGGAGAATGGGGACTGCTTGAGTGCAGGATTTCAGGGCCAGGCTGCACCATATAATGAAACCCTGTCTGTCTTTCTTAAAAACCAAAGTTTTAATGATGTATACCCACACACAGAAAGAAGGTATAAATACATGAACCTCATTGTCCTCCCACCAAGGGACACTCTGTTACCTTGTCCTCTTGTGTCTATACAAGTGCCCACCTCCCTTGCCTGCCACCTGTCACTGGTTTGTGACCTGCTGTGACTTGAGTCCTGTGTTCTCCTTGTGCCTCTGTTTCCCCAGCTGTGGAGTGGTGAGCTTGCTTCTTCCCTTCCTGCCGACCCCTGGGTTGGCTGCAGCAGCTGGCTGTGCCGCAGAGGCTGTGTCCCATTTGTGGTGTGCTGTCTGAGGAGTGCCCCTCCCCCAGGGTCCAGGTGGGCTGTGGGGCCCCTGAGGATGGAGGATCAGAGCTCACCCCCGCCCTCTGTGTCCAAGTCCTGGGCCGACCTGGGCGCTTCACTGCCCAGCAGCGTGGGCGTCAGAGCCCCCTGCCTTGCCAAGCCTCCACGTGAGCCGGCCTCAGCCTCGGCCCACGGTTGGGAGGTAAAGTGAAATCACGTGTGGAAGGAAGGCGCGCGGTGTGCCGGTGCGGCCCAGTCATCGTAAAAGCACTTGGTCATGGCTGTTGCTGCTGCTCTTGCGTCTCGCTGGAGTTTTGTGGGTGAAGGTGGTAGTTCATAAATAAATCAAGTCCCCCTTAAACAGCTCTGTAAGGGAACAGGGAAATGGTGAGTGAAGGGGGACCAGGCCTTGGGGATTGAGAGTCGGCTAAATTTCTTAAAAAGCCTTTGTCTGTAGTTGTTGGGTGGCCGGGAGCTAGGGGCTCCCCCACCCACCCACAGATGGTGGCTTTGAGCCTGTAAAAATAGACATTTAGGAGTCTCTTTCCCCACCCCCTGTAGGCCTGCCTTTCTCTCGTGCCCACCTGGGCGTCATTTGTGTAACACTTGTCGCGTGCTGATACATTTACTTTGGAGGGGCAACTGTGATTCTGTTCATTTGTTTATTAAATACTTATGGGTCCCTCCCTGTGGCTGAGGGAGGAAGGTCCCTGTCGCCCCCACCATCTTCACAGCCCAGCACAGAACACAGACATTATGGAGGCGTAATGGCGCCGCGTGCGTGTGTGTGGAGACCCAGCTGGTGGCAGGTAAGGAAGGCCACCCCGCAGGGCGGTGATGTCAAGGCCTAAGCCAGCAGAGGCACACAGGATAGAGGGGAAGGAGGCCGGGGGTGGTGGCGCATGCCTGTGATCTCTCCTCCTCGGTGGAAGAGGCAGGAGGGACTTGAGTTTGACTCCAGCCAGTGCAACTTAGTGACAACTTGTCTCAAAAATATAAGAAGGGGCTAAGAGGTGGCATAATATTAAAGAGCTTACCCAGATATCCAAGGTCCTGGTTTCAGTCCCCAGCAAAAGAAAAAGATAAGACATCTAGGCCTAAGCCCTGCAGGATGTATAGGGGAGAGAGGCAGCCGGTGTTCTAAGCAGCTTCCCGCATGAGAGAGCGCTGTAGAGCCCCAGGGAGTTGAGTGTCGCTAGTGAGGCAGAGGCAAGGAGGACCAGGAAGGAGGCCCAGGGAGGGACTGGCGCCTGGGAACCAAGAGTCCGGAGGTAGGGCAGGCAGAGCCAGCAGGGCCTGATGGTCACTGGATGGCATTGGAGGAGGGGACATTGGTGCGGGAGGAGAGATGCGCACAGTGCCATGCCCTGGCGGGACACGGGTTGGGGAGCAGTTTCAGAGTGGGTCACAGCTAGCTGATGAGCTGCCGGACCTCAGACAGCAGGCGCAGGCTTTGATTTGAATGTGAACGGCACTGAACGCACAGGTGCGCTGGTGCACATCCAGTTCTAGCAGGCAGGGAGGCTGGACCGGGAGGATCCCAAGTTCAAACCCAACCTGGGCAACCTGGTAACTTAGCAGGACCCTGACCCAAAATGAAAAAGGACTGAGGCCTTAGCTCAGTGTGGAGGGCCCCGGGTTTATTCCAGGTACCCCCAAAGAAGGTAGAAGGTGTCCCCAGACTGAGGACAGAGTCAGGGCTGGGGTCTCGAGGAATTGGGAGCCAAAACGGAAGCAGCGGAAGTCAGTGGCCTCAGGGAGGTGCTCTGGTTACCCAGGCCCTACTCAGGGTCCTGGTCTTTGAGACTGGAGGGTGGCCTCTGAGACAGCATCAGGTTTTGGTGGCAACAAGAAGGCAGGAGTTCATGCAGGGGCCACAGCGTCCCCATCAGTGACTCCACTGGTGTAGCTGCAAGCGACAGAACCATGCATTGGCGCCGATGACCGTCATCACCCGTGGGGTCACAGGAGCCCTGGGTTGGGGCGGCTGAGCGGAAGAGTGCAATGCCCTGGGTAGAGGGGGTGGGGAGCAGAGCGGAGCGAAGGGACCCACCGAGGAGCCGGCCTGAGGGCGCTGCTGCAGGCCAGCTCGGAGGAGTCCAGGACCCCAGTCCTGCTGCCAGAGTGGGGGCTGCAGGCAGGGCCCTGGCTTCCGGGGCAGCTTGCACAGAACCCTCTCTGGAGCTCTGCGGCTTCTGGCCTGACGAGAGTCTTGACTTAAAACCAGAATTATTTTCTGCTCTGCTGGGTTCCACAAATATTTTCATCCCAAATTACTAAAAGTTGCTACTTTTACTGGTCACAAAGTTTCAGAAAGAAAAACTTTCCTCTCCTGTAAAGTACAAGTGCGGTTTTTTGCAAAGCCCCCCAGGTTCCCACCATGCTGAGAAAGGGCGCGGGTGTTTCCGGGGGTGCGGGGGAACCACGGCCTGGGGTGGGAGAAAAGGGTGCAGTGTCCTGGGCAGACAGGAAGGCGGAGGCTTCTTCCATGGGTCAGATGTCACGTAATAGTGGGCACGAAGACATTTCAATGTTATTTATTTGGTTCCTGGACTCAAACTCATGACCTCGTGCTTGCCAGGCTGGTGCTGTGTCGCTGAGCTGTATCCCTGGCCCCCAGCCATTTCTAAGTGGAAATTGCAGTGAGGCTTTGGAAGAGTAAAGAATGAGGGAGTAAGCGGGGTGTGGGGGTGCACACCTGTCATCTCAGAACACAGGTGCTGCCGGCTTACGCGGGGCTGTAAGCACTCCTTTGGCTGCTCAGCATCTGAGGCATCCGAGGTACCTAGACAGGTCCCTGGGTGACCACTTAGGAGCCCCAGCCCTCCACAGGCTGCCCTGCAGGAATCTGCCCTGCCGCATACATTGAAGCTGTTGGGGTGCAGGAGGCTCATGAGACTTAGTGGTCTCTGACCAACTTTGGCGCTTGGAAGTTTATAGAAGGAACGGGGGGGTGGAGGGAATCAGAACCTATTTGAGCCCAAGCTTCTCTGAGCTGAGCCAGGCACAGTGGTGCATGCTTAGGATCCCAGCTTTTTGGGAGGCTGAGGCAGGAGGATTACCAGCTCAAAGCCAGCCTCGGCAACTAGAGTCTCACTCTAAAAACAAGAGCCAGGCATGGTGGTGCACGTCTATAATCCCAGCACTTGGGAGGCTGAGGCAGGAGGATCAGTGTGAGTTTGAGACCATCAGGGCTACAAAAGTAAGCTCAAGGCCAGCCTGAACTGTATAGTGAGACCCTGTCTCAAAAAGACAAAAAAAAAAAAAAAAAAAAAAAAAAAAAAAAAAAAAAAAAGAGAGAGAGAGAGAGAAAGTCCTGAGGGGGTAGCTCAGTGAAAGGCTGTGGGTTCAATCCCCACTACCTACAAAAGTAAAATAAAATCTGAGCTTGAACCAAGGGTGAACATTAAATTTTACTTTGAAAAGTGTAAAAGATAAGAAAATATTATCACAGATTTCTATAATTAACAATCTGAATTGGCAGCTGTTAACATTTTGTTGTATTTTTATAAAATATTTTGGTAATTTAAGAAGATATTTTGCAGATTTCGTTCAAGTACATGTACTGCATTGATACTCCGACAGCCTTTGCCTCTCCCCGAGGGAATGACCACCATGCATCTCGCTATTGTAAAGTTGGTGTCTTTTGTTTTTATCTTGAGGTTTTTATTGTTTCCGTTTTGGCTATATCCCTGCTCCCTGCTCTTTTAAAAATTTTGACCCAGGTCTCACTAGGTTGCTGAGTTCCCCAGGCTGGGCTTGAACTTGCGGTCCTGGCTCAGCCTCTCAGACGGCTGGGCTCACAGGGGTGCGCTGCCACCCTGCCCACCCAAGTTCATTCTTTCATGTGTACCTAAGGGTAGTCTACTCGGAGTGGACTGAGCTTTGCACCTACGTGTTATGTTTTCCCATCAAATTTAGACAGCTTTCAGCCATTTTTAAAAATATTTTTTCCTTCATCTCCTCGTCATCTCCTTCCAGTTCTAGAGGCGCTTACATGTGACGTCACTTCCTAGTGTTGCTGAGGCTCCGCTTGTTTGTATGTTTTGTTTTAGTTGGTTTTTTTGAGACAGAGTCTTGCTGGATAGCTCAGGATGGCCTTGAACTCTGAGCCAGTCCTCCTCCTCCAGTCTCCCAGCCACCAAAATTCCAGGTACCGCCACACCCCACTGCTCCTTTTCTTCTACAGCTGTTTTCCTCTCCACTTCCTATTTCCTATTGCTGGGTCTTCAGGTTCCCTGATCTTTTCTGCTGCAGTATCTCACCAGCTGCTAAGCTCATCAAGTGACTTTTCAGTCACTTACACGTTTTTTTAGCTCTACAGAGCCATTTAGGTCTTTTAAGTTTCCATTTCTCTCTGTTGCAATTCTTTGGTTTCTCATGAAGTACACGTTTCCTTTGAAATCTTAGTAAATTCATAGCTATTTTCAGGTCCTTTTTGGCCACTTCCATTATCCTGGTCCATTTGTGTCTTTTGCTAGCTGAGTTTTCTGCTGATTGTGGGTGGCATTTATTTTAAATCAATCTTTCTTTCTTTCTTTCTTCCTTTTTTTGTCTTTTTGAGACAGGGTCTTGCTATGCAGTTCAGGCTGGCCTTGAGCTCACTTTTGTAGCCCAGGCTGATCTCTAACTCACACCAATCCTCCTGCCTCAGGCTCCCAAGTGCTGGGATTACAGGGTGTGCCACCACATGCAGCTCATATCTGTATTTCTAAACAGGGTTTTTAAAGCCTTGTTGGGATGAATTTAAGGTAGGCCTTAGTGTGGGACTAGATCAGATCTATTTCCTGAGATCCTCTTGCCTCAGCCTCCCAGAGTGCTGGCACTGTAGTGTGTGCCACCATGCTCAGGTTCGGCATGCTGAAGCTCTTCATCTATGGCACGCTCTTCAGGAATTCAGCACTCTGCTGAGTGCTGTGTTGTTCATGGAAGCCTCCATATTCTGTCCGTTGGAAACTCACATCTGTTCCAGCCCTTGCTCTGGTACCCAGCCATACACTCCCAAGGATGGAGCCTCAGCCCTGTCTCCCTCTATAGCCCAGAAAATTTCTCCAAGTATAGAGCCAAGAGGACCATGGGACTCAACCCCCATGATTTTTCTTCTCCCTAGAATCATAGTAAATGTCCTGTTTTCTCCAATTTTATAGTTGTTTATAGCAGGAGGGGCAATCTAGTAGGAGTTACTTTATCATGGCCGGAAGCAGATGTCTGATTCTGATCATCAGAATCTTATACGAATCTGCTTCTTACCATACATATGTACACTACATTTTTATTTTATTCTTATTTAATTTTTAATTTTTTATGTATTTAGTACAGGGTCTGTAGGGTTTCGCTACACAGATCAGACTTGTAGTGCTTTTCCTGTTTTCAGCCTCGAAAGCACTGGGATTACAGGCCTGGGTCACCACACCCAGTCTCAGTCGCTGTCTCCGCACACCCTGGGGGCTGGCAGGACACCAGGGACAGAACCCAGGCCGCTGTGCTCTGCCTAAGCAGGCACTTTAGTCAGCTGAGCTATCAGGCCAGCCCCACTACATTTTTATATATTCTAAAAACAATATATAATATTTTCCACGTATTTAAAATGTTATTTACATGGTTTATAATGTTCCTCTATATTTACCTTTTTTACTTAACGTACTTCCCCCACCCCCACCCAAATACTGGAGATTGAAGCCAGGCTCTTTGCACTGAACTGAAAAGTGCCAGACTTTTTTTTTTTGGCGAGACTGGAGATTAAATTTGGGACCTTGCACTTGCCAGGCAGGCATTTATGCCATTGAGCTATCTCCCCAGCCCCAGCGTTTTCCTTTTGTTAAAAAGGTTTTGGGGATGCTGGGGAGATAGCTGAGGGGCTCAAGTGCCTGCCTGGCAAGTGCAAGGTCCTGAGTTTGATCCCTGGTTCCACAAAAAAAAAGTTTTGGGGAGCCAGGGTCTCACCTTTATAGTCCAGGCTGGCCTTCAATACTCTGTGTAATCTTGGCTGGCCTCAAACTCATTCAACCCTCCTGCCTCAGCCTCCCTGGGATTCAGGCACCATCACACCTGGCCTTTCTATTCTGGGATAAGGTCTTGCTAGGTTGCCAAGGCTAGGCTTCCAACTTAGGATCCTCGTTCCTCAGCCTCTCAGGCGTCCTGGGGTTCAGGTGTGTTCCGCCACACCCCACTACACTGAACACCCTTGTTAGGATCTGTACATGTTGCTATATTAACTCAGTGACTTGCAGAGTTGAGTGTTTCGGGGTGCCTGCAGAGGCCACGGGGCTGTCCTAGTAGGTGTGCCATGGCCCAGGACAGAAGCAGCCCCGCTCTGGTGGAGGAGGCGGGCAGGAAGCACACACAGGTCACGTCTGCTAGCAAACGCACAATAAGGAAATGCCAGGGGGTGGTGGGGTGGCTGGGCACAGTCTTTTAGGAGAGGAGAGAAGTGGAGCCCATCTGCTGTGAGCAAGCTGGGGGGCAGGTGGGCGTCTTGGGTGGGGCAGAATTCCAGAGAGAAAAGCCAAGTGTAGAGAAAGGCGTGGCATGCTCTCGTGCGTGTTTTTCTTCTATTTTTTTTTTTTAACTTTATTTATTAATGTTATGGCCAGCTCAGCCTGCCCTAGGGGATGGAGCTGGCACAGCATAGGGTGCCGGGGATCAAACTGAAGTCCTTGTGGTTGCCTAAACATGCCTAAGCAGGCGCTGTAGACCGCTGAGTTATCTCATCAGCCCTTTCTTGTGCATGTTTTTTTTTTTTTTTTAAGTTTCTTTTATTTTGTTAAACCTCGCATATTTGTTTGTGTTATGGCCGGCTCAGCCTTTCCTGGGGGGGAGGGGGGGTGCGGTACAGCATGTGGTGCCTGGGATCGAGCTGCGGACCCTGCGGTGAGTCTAAACTTTCTGACGCACGCTCATTAGACCACTGATCCATCTCTCCAGCCCTCGTTCATGTTTTTGAAACTTCTCCATAGTTACGCGTGGGGAAGGGAGGCAGTGGGGGCCGCTGCAGAAATCCAGGCAGTGGAAGAAAGATCAGCCTGGACCGGACACGTGAGCGACCCTGTGAAGGGTGTAAAGGTGGAGCCAGCAGAATGACGGCCGGGCTGTGTGGGCCGAGGCAGGAACCGAGACTGGTGCCCATGCCCGTGCCCCTGGCCTAAGGAAGAGAACCGGGGAAACGCCCTGAGCTGAATGGGCGCGGTTTGTGTGTTAGCTGTTGAGGCTGGCGTGCAGGCGGGATGGGCTGGAGTTGTGTCCTCGATTTAGACATGGTTTAAAAGTCGAGGTGCCCAGCAGATCCCATAGGGTCCTAGAATAGAGAAGAGGGTAGTCAGAACTGAAGCCCTGTTCCAACACTTAAATGTAAGCAAGGTCTTCTCTTAAGGGATCCGTAAAAGACTGGCAGGAAACAACCACTGGGGAAGGAGAAAAATCAGAAGAGAGGAGGAGGCAGTGGAAGGAGGAGAACCAGTGAGGAAACCTTGAAGGAAGGCGTGGTCTTGATTCAGCGTTGTTGAGTGGGTACATGTGCTGTACAGCAAAGTAGTTCATTCTTTTTCACTGCTGTCTAGCATTCCACCACACGAATAGAGAAAATTCTTCTATGTCATTCTGTTTTGGTTAATGAATACTTGCAGCAAATATTCTAGAACCTGTCACCAGTCGGAGCACATGTGGGTGAGTCTGTCTTGGATTGTGTCTAGGGAGAGAATCAGGGAATCATTCAGAAAAAGACACACAACTTCAGCTTGACAAGATAATACCAGGCTGCTTCTGAAAATGCCGCTGGTGGTGTCTGTCTCTGACTTCAGGGCTTACAAGATGCCATTTATGCCATCACCAACGTCAGCTAGCGTAGACCTCAGGGTTCCTCCCAGCCTTGGGAGTGACAACTTGTGATTTCAGCCTGCATCTTCGTAAGTATTGGTGAGGTTCAGCACTTGGCCCATTAGGTTTTCTTTGACCTGGACTGTTAAGAGCCATTGCCTAGGGTGGCCAGATAGCTCAGCAGACTAAAGCGCCTGCTTCGTCAGAGCACAGCAGCGGGGCGTGGTGGCATGCGCCTGTAATCTCAGCACTTGGGAGGCTGAGAACAGGAGAATCACTATGAGTCCAAGCTGCATGGTGAGACCCTGTGGACCCTGCACTAAATACATTTTTTAAAAAAAAAAAAAGTACACTGTGGATACTCTCAGTCCTTGGGGCATCTTTGACCTTGGATGAGTGTGGGGCATGGGTGCCCATGGGTGCATGTCATGTAAAAGCCTTTAGTTTGGATACAGTCAGGTCTACTTCATACTTTCTAAGTAATCTTTCCGTATGCTGAAGTCATGAAGATAGCTGCTTGTATGTGCTCTAGGACTTCCAATATTTTTAGACATATATATACATATATATATGTATATATGTATATATATAAAATTGTCACGGTATCTGAAATATATATTGTGTGTGGTGTGAGGCAGGGACCAGGTTTATTTTTCTTGTGTTGAGAAGGGCAGATGTCCTAACTTCTCCAGCCCGTACCCACTGTCGGGGACTGCCCCACCGCACCTTGGGCTCCCATGAGGACGCAGATCTGTTTAATTCCCTTTTCCTGTTCCACTGGTCGCCTCCCCTGAGCTGGGATCCATGTTCGAGTCCTTACCAAAACTTTGATAGCTGGTACAGTGAGCACAGGTGAAGGCAAACCCATTTGCTTTTGCTTTGAAGTTTTCTCTTTAAACAGCGGCATGTGGAGTTAAAATAGCACTGGCGCGGTCGGCTGTGGTGGTTGCTGCCTGCAGTCCCAGCAGCCTGGGAGCTCGAGGTGGGAGAATCGCAACTTGACGATCAGCCTGGGCAATGAGGGACTTAGAGAGACTCAGTCTCAGAAAGGAAAAAGCGAAAGGAGTGGAGGTATAGTTCAGTGCAAAGGCCCTCGGTTCAGTTCTCCATAACACACATGTGCACACACGCGTGCACACGCACACACGCACACATGTGTAAACACACTGCTTGCTAAATTTAGGAAAAGCTCCATTTGCCACTCGCCTGTCTAGGACCCAGCAGTGGTGTGAAGCGAGAGCGCCCTGTGCCTTTCCTGTGTGACCCTGGGGCACTTTTACTTGCAGCCCTTCCACCTGCTGCTCTTCAGTGGCACCGCCAGCCCGCGGGCTGTGATGTGGAGCGTGGGGCCGCTTCCGGCCGTTGCCTGCAGTGGATCTCTTGCAACTGGGCTGCGGTTCTGACTTTGTTGGTTACGGCCTGCCAGACTGCAGGGACAAGCTGGCGGGGCCTGGGGTTTCCTGTTCCTCATCAGTTCTGAGACCTTGGAATCTAAAAATAAGCACGATAGAAACCACCGTGACCTCCTAGCCTCTGTGCCTGGGTTGCTCCAAGGGCCCCAGGGCCCGGCTTGGGCCTTGTCCTCGCGACAGCAGGGGCGGCGGCCGGGTGGGGGGCCCCAGGCTGCCTGGCCTCTCACACTGGCTCCCTGTCCCCCTCACAGGCCGTTACCCGCAGGTCCAAGGTGGCCCGGGCAGAGAGGATGAGCCAGTTCCTGCGGCATTTCACCGTGGCCGGGGACGACTACCACTCCTGGAACATCAACTACAAGAAGTGGGAGAATGAAGAGGAGGAGGAGGAGGAAGGGGAGGAGGGGGAACAGCAGCCGCCCGCGCCAGCCACGGGCGAGGAGGGCAGGGACGCTGAGGCTGCCTCTGTCCCTGCGCCCAGGCCTCCACTGGACTTCAAGGCCAAGCTGAGGAAGCTCTTCAGCTCCCACCGCTTCCAGGTAGGAGAGAGGCCGGGGTCTGCTTGGCAAAAGTCAGCAGGCAGCACGCCGGCACCAGTATCGGTCCACTCCACAGATGGTTAGAGGCGCTGCCAGGGGCCAGGGCCCCTGTCGTGGGGGGTGGGGCGTGAGCATCAGCAGAGAGTGAGTTAGAGCTCTCTGGACAGGGCGGGACAAAGTGGGGTCTGTCCCCCACGGGCTGAGGGCTCAGGCCTGAAAAGGGATGAAGCCACTCCATAGGCTCGGTGGATGGACTGTCACTGTTAGTACTCAGTGACACTGCCACGAAGCGTCCAGAACAGGCAAAGCCATGGAAATGGAAAGCAGACAGGTGATGGGGCTGCAGGTGATGCGTGACTACTTGATGACGCAGGGTTCCCACTCTGGGTGATGAGTGGTTTGGATGGTGGTGATGGTTATGTGACCCTGTGGACGTACTTATGGCCACTGACTTAAAAATGGTGACAAGGGGGCTGGGGAGGTAGCTCAGCGGCTTAAGCTCCTGCCTGGCAAGTGCAAGGTCCTGAGTTTGATTCCCAGTAGCAAAAAAAAAAAAAAAAAAAAAAAATAGTGACAAGGGTAGAATGATGGTCACTCTGATTATTTTTTATGTTATCCAAGTTTACAGTCCCCTCTGTCCCTGAGTCAATGAAAGCGTAATTGCTGGAGGCAGAAACATGCATTTTGTCCACTCCACGTTCTCTTAGTCCCTGCTGCAAGCAAAGCCCAGGGTCCAGTGCCTCGTGCAGGCTCATGACCTTGGGGCTTCAGGGTTCTCTTTGAGGAGCGAGGAGCGGGGTTGTACAGAGAAAACTGAATTTGGCAGGGCCGGTGTTTGTCCTGACACATTGAAGCGTATTCTGGTTGTAGATGACAGAGGTAGACACACACACACACACACACACACACACACACACACACACACCCCACCCCACACCCCACGCTGGGCAAACAGGTACATGGACCACGAGAGGCAATCTGGGGACAGAGCTGTGCCCCTCCTCCCAAGACTCAAGTCCCTTAAGAAGAGAAAGGAGGGAGGCAGCCCCATCCCTCCCATCCTTGACTTTGCTCTGGAGTAAAATAGACAAATCACTTTGGTTGCTTTTCTTCTTGCTCTTGTGTGGCTTAGAGAAAGGAAGCCGACACTCAGCTCCTCGCCCCGCCCAGCCCTCCCTGCTGAGACAGGAAAGGAAACGTGATATTAACTTGTTGGGGTTGAAATCCCAAACCCTCAATTTCAGGAGCAGAAGGAAGGGGGGCAGCTTCCTTCCAGCTGCAAAGGGAGCCCTGAGCCACCCGCTCCAGATGCCCTGCACCCCCTGAGTGGCCACTCAGCCTGCTGGCGGGTGGGAGCAGCACCCGAGCCGCAGTCCCCAGAGACACTCCCACTGGGGAGAAGACTGAGTGTCATGACGTAAATAGCTCGTTCTCTCATGGGACCATCGCACCTCCCATGTACAGAAAGGCTGTCCCTGCCCTCGCTGAGGAGGATGTGAGTCTGCAGAGAAGCAGGGACCACAGGGATGTCACCTAGATGGACGCTGGTTACACACAGAAGTCCTCTGCCGGCACCCGGGGCCCTGGGAGCTCGGGTCAGAGCCCTGCTGCACACGGGGAGTTGAAGGAGGCCTTCTGTCACCTGACACGCAAGGGCTGAGCAGGAGTGAGACCTGTGGGTGGCTCTTAACACCTGTGATCTCCAGAGTTTTGGGTTTTCTTTTGGTTTTGTACTCTGGTGGTGCTGGGGTGGAACCCAGGGCCTGGCCCAAGCTCAGCCAGGGCCTGCACCCCCGGAAGTGCCTGGCCTAGGCTGTGGATGCAAGGGCACTTGCAGGCTGGGGGCCCAGGCTTCCAGGGCCAGGCCTGGAAGCAGCTGCTCCCCTGGGGCACAGAGCAGAATGCCTGGCTCTGTGGTGGGCAGAGCAGAGCAGGGGACAATTGATAGGCCCTGGGGCACCGTGGGGGCCAGGGTGAAAGCAAGGAAGCTGATTGCAGTAGGGATGGGGGTGGAAGGTTTGCTCTCTGATGGGAGAAATTGTGCAATAAGATCTACGAGGATTGCAACCTCAAGCCCAGTTGGGCAACTTAGGGACTTAGCAAGGATCTGTCTCTCAAAAAAAAATTGTAAAAGGGCAGGGGATATAGCTTGGCGTAAAGATCCTAGGTTAATCCCTAGTACCACCAGAAACCCCCAAAACAGTTGTGGAATCCCATCCTTGGGCAATGTGAAGTGGCCAGGTGACATGATACAGTGTTACGGCTGCCTCTGCTCCCACAGGATGGCACAGCCACATGGGAAGCCACGAGGGACAGGACGAGGGGGTCGGGGGCTTTGCTTCACCCTGGGCCCTGCTCGCCAGGCCCTATGCTGTAGCCGCTGTTTCAGGGATGCTCACAACCCTGAAAGGTGCTGGGCACGGGCTGAGGGGACCTGGATGGTGTTCTGCATGGAAGGGCCGGGGTTCCTACCCCCTAATTCCTTGCTCTGTGCTATTCTCTCTGACCTGGTTCCATGGCTCCCCCCAGTCACAGTGCTGCCAGTGCATGGCAGATTCAGCCTTGGGCACTGGGCATTACAGTTTAGTGGTCTTGAGTCTTTCGTTTTTATAAATTCAGGTGTGGTTCACATAAAACTGATCACTGGAAAGTGAATAATTCTGTGGTATTTAGGGCACTCGCCTTACCTAGTTCCAGAACATTCTCATCACACTCAAAAGAGATTCTGGTCCCCCATCATCCTGCAACCCTGCATGGCATCTCCTCCTAGGTGCTCCTGTCCTGGACATTTGTGTCTTTTACCTCTGCCTGTTTTCCCTCTCCATGACATCTGCAGGGCCCCTACCAGTGTCACCTGCCTCATAGCAGACGTGTCAGAGCATCACATGTCGTTATGCCAAAAAAATGGGTACATTCTTTTTTTTTTTTTTTTTATGGCCAGCTCAGCCTGCCCTGGAGGTGGGGCTGGCACAGCATGTGGTGCCAGGGATCAAACGCAGTCCTGCAGTTGCCTAAGCTTGCCTAAGCAGGCGCTTTAGACTGCTGAGCCATCTTGCCAGCCCCAAATGGGTAACAGCTTCAGATCTCTTGGGCTCTAAAATAAAACCAAGGATTAAAAGAAAAAAAGACAAAACCCACCACCACTTGAGGCTTGAATCTTTACTAAGCACTGCATTTGGATGTGTGGAAATTACAGTCCAGAGTAATTTGCCATGTCACCAAACCACGTTATCAGACACTTCACTGAAATAATGAACTACAGAGTCCCAAAGTTTAGCAATCCATTCTTGCACAGGCTCAGCTTGCTTAATTGCAACCTGAGGGCTGACCAGATAACTCAGTGGACTAAAGAGCCTGCTTAGCCAGGCACAAGGACTGGGTTTGATACTGGCCCTGCCCCCAGGGTGCACTGAGACAGCGAGTGAGACAGGGTGTGGTGGCACAACCCTTTAATCCCAGCACTTGGGAAGCTGAAAACAGGAGAATCACTATGAGTCCCATCTACCTAATGAGACCCTGCAGACCCTGTACTACGTACATTAAAAAAATAATAATTTCAACTTGGAAGTCCTGGTTTTACTGCAGGTACATTTTCAAAGGCTAAAATCCACAATCTAGCCAGGCATGGTGGTGCAAGCCTAAAATCCCAGCACCCTGGGAGGCTGAGGTAGGAGGATCATAAATTCTGGTCTAGCCTGGGGAGTTTTGGGATTAAGCAAAACTCTGTCTAAAAAAAAAAAACCAAAAAACAAAAAACCTTGTAGCTCAGCGTGAGGCCCCTGGGTTCCAACTCTATAGACCCCGCCCCCAAGTGGAAATGCCACTGCTCTGAGCCGGAAAGCCTGCGACGAAGCAGTTGTCCAGAACCCTGGAGGTAAAGCAGTTCACGTACGTCCTCTGGGGCTTCTCTCTTCCCCCACCGCCATTTCCACTGCCTAAGGCTGTCGCCTCCAATCTGCCATCAAAGCCTCTACAAGTGTCATCCCACCTCAGTCACCAGAACCTCCCCACTGCCACAGTGGGTCCGTGGCTCGGGCTTCCTCCAGCTATGCCAGAGCTCCTGAGGTTCTGCCCCATGTGACTCTTTCCAGGCCTGAGCAACCCAAGCCGCCTTCTCCCCTCACCCGTGGGCAGAGCAGGGGAAGGCGCTTCACATTCGGGATGATGCTGCCTGCTGGGTACAGCAGCATTACTGTCACCTAGTCCTCCAACGAGCAGGTGGTCCCTGGAAGTCCCTGCCAGCACTGGGAGCCCCAGGGAAGGGAAGAGTCGAGTGGCTGAACATTGGTTATGTATACGCCTAGGCTCCAGCAATCCCCAGAAGTAGAAAAATACAAACTTTCTTAGTACTGTCGTTTATTTTTTCTACCTAGGCAGTGGCATTCGGTTTGAGATACTCTTTATAAGAAACAGTGAATAAAGAAAGCAAAGACCAAGGTGGGGCGGAAGGTTGTGGGGGGGCTGAAAAGAAGCCAAAGACAGGCTCTGGGTGACAGGTGGGTCCCGCCCTTGCCATCCGCACCCTGGCGCCCCACCCGAGTCCCAGCCCCCACGGGGTCTCATGGTTTCCTGCTGCTCCCTGTGGCCCAGGTCATCATCATCTGCCTGGTGGTTCTGGATGCCCTGCTGGTGCTGGCCGAGCTCATTCTGGACCTGCAGATCATCCAGCCCGACAAGAACAAGTATGCGGCCGAGGTAGCGTCCCCGTCACTGCAGCTCCTCTGCCCTTCAGGGCAGTGTGGAGCAGGGAGGTGCTGGGGTGTTGGGTGTCCTTTGTTTCCTGTCCTCTGAGGTCTGTGGGGTCCTTTCTCTAGAGCCATGGTAACACCACTGCATTAGGTACTGACCATGCCAGGCTCCAGTGCTGCCCAAGGGGAGCGGATGCCCGAGCAGGCTGGACCTCGGGAACATCTTCCCATGTGCTTTTAGGGGGAAAAAGGAATTCTGTGCACACATCTGTTTTTAAGTAAAAAGGGCAAAAGGAGACATCAAAGCTCCCACTCACCCGCCCAGGGCAGCGCAAGTCTGGGGGAGGTTGAGTAGCTCCCGCCTCTCCTTGTCCCTTAATAGAGTTGGTGATGCGGCCTTTCGTTCCCAAGTATATACCTTTGCCATATTAGCTTTATTGCTGTACATCCCGAGACAGCTCCATGTGTTTCTGTCGCCGACATTGTGACTTCACCCCCAAACACATCAGCATGACTAAGAATAGGCCTCTCCCCAGAACCCACCTGCCGCTGTCAGACCTAAACCCGAGACGGCAGTGCCACAGTCTCTCATACCGCGTGAACTTGAAGTCCCTCCCTCGCCCCGGGAATGTCTTCCGAGACGCATGTTTCTCTCCACCCTCTTTCCCCCCTCATGACACTGACTTCGTAAACAATCCCACCAGCCACGCTTCAGGATGCCTCGCATTCTCGATCAACCTGTGCAAGTCCAGACAGGGGCCCTCTGGGTTGTTCCCTTCTCCCAGAAGTGCACAGCGGAAGTGAGGTCAGAGGCTCGGTCAGCAAGGACTGTGCGCGGTGGGCTCTGTTCTTCTGATGCACCCTGCAGACAGACACTGTGATGCACACTTAGGATCCCTCTGGGAGGCTCAAACGCACCCTCGGGGGACATCATGCCAGGATCCCCCTCGGTGACAGATCATCTGATGTAGGTGGCAAGTGCTGGTGTGCCCCACTGCGAGCGCACCTGTCCCTCTGCAGCATAAGTAGCCTTCCCGGTGACGCTTCATTCATGCAGATTTCCTCTGCGTGGGCGTCCGGGATGGTCCCTGCCTGAGACAGTGAATTCACTGGGGACATGGAATGATTTTCTGATCGTCTTTCCCTCTACCTTTAGTAGCTGCTGTTTCCCACAAAGAACTCTCTTCCCGCGTGTGCCTACCTCACCATGAGCATTTTGTCCCTTATGTGTAACATTTTTTTTTAAAATGTATTTGGTACAGGGTTTCACTACACAGCTCAGACTTGTAGTGATCCTCCTGTTTCAGCCTCCCCAGTGCTAAGATTACAGGTGTGCGCCACACCACGCCCGGTCTTGGTGGCCCACACAATGTGCAGTACCAGGGATTGAACCGGGTCCTTGCACTTGCCTAGGCAGGTACTTAGACTGCTGTCGCCATGGCCCAGTCATTCCTTTTGATGTTCAAATTGCCCACAGTGGTCACCAAGCCTCCTCAATCTGACCTTTTGACTGGAGCCTTCAGGTAGTCCCTGCTTTCTGGCATCACAGGTCCCAGCTCACTACGTCCATTTACTGCCTCACCTTGGAAATGGCTTCCATAGTGAGGACTGAGGTTTATACATGGGGCTCAGGGGCCCTCTTTGTTTAGCATCCACTGTGGTGACTGTTCATAGCCCCTACTTGGGTAGTATGTGTACGCAGGTACCATTGTTCACATGACAGGTGCCTCCTCATGGGGTGGCATCACCCCACCAATATTGCAAAAAATCTCTGCAAACAGTGCCTTTATTAATCAGCCTGCCCATTGCTGGGATGAAATACCCGGCATCCACGACCCAGAGGAGGCCATGTTTATTTTGGCTCACAATTTTGGGGAGATTGAGTCCATGCTCCAAAGCAGAACCAGCAGGTAGAAGGGCCAGGGGGGAAAGGTGCCCATCCCATCCCATTGGCAGCCAGGAAGCAGAACCAGGGACAGGACGGGGGAAGAGGGGGGGACGACACACAAGAACGCACCCTTGTAGGTCACAACCCCAGTGACGACCTCCAACCAGGCCCATTCAGTTCCTGAGCCCCCTTCATGGAGGATCCGCCGATGACCTGACCACCATCCGCACACAGTAGACTTTTGGGGGACACATTAGATGTACCCCATACTGGTGCTGCAGCAAGTGTCCTCCAGCATAGCTGTGTGTGCTAATTGCTCTTCAAAGGGCAGAAATCTGGCTATGGTGCTCGATGCTGTGTTTCCAGCATGGAGGACGGTCTGGCTCCGGTAGCTGGGCATCTCTCGATAGCACATGGGGAGGGGTCCCTGAGCCCAGCTGTGTCCCACCCCCCGCCAGTGGCCGGAGGCCCCATCTCCTGACTGTGGTTCCTTGTCTCTTGCAGGTATTCCACTTCCTGAGCATTGCCATCCTGGCCTTCTTTATGATAGAGATTTTCTTTAAGATATTTGTCTTCCGCCTGGAGTTCTTTCACCACAAGTTTGAAATCCTGGACACAGTGGTCGTGGTGGTCTCGTTCGTCCTTGACATTGTCCTCCTGTTCCGGAAGCGCGAGTTTGAGGCTCTTGGGCTGTTGATCCTGCTCCGGCTCTGGCGGGTGGCCCGGATCATCAATGGTACGTGAGTCTCCTGAGCAGCAGAGGGCACAGGAGAGCAGGCGGGCCAGGCATGGTTCTGGGGCCAGCTGTTCAGACACCGCCATCAGGGCTCACACATGCAGTCTCTGCCATGCTGCTGCCACCACCCCAGGAGGCTAAGGAAAGGGAGACGGTGCCATTGGGTGACAAACTGCTGCCTCTGTGGCCATGGATGGGCAGGACGAGCACCATGAGAACTAGCTTTCTCCTTCAGGCCTTATTTTTTCTTGATTATCAGAAGATATCTAGAAAGGTCAGACTACTCCCCAAGGAGTCTCCTGAGGTTTTTTTCTCAGAGCATCTTTCTCCCCCCTCAGTATTAGGGGCTGAATCCAGGGCCTTTGTACTAAATTACACCCCTAGCCCTGCATTTATCCTGAGACAGGGTCTTACTAAGTCACTAAGTTGTCCAGGCTGGGCTCAAACTTGTGAGCCTCCCGCCTCAGCCTCTGGGAATGCTTGAAAAAGAGGCATGTGCCACCATGTTAGGTGATCATCTTTGAGGGTTCCGCTAAACCCAGGCCACCGGGAGGGCACCGGCCAGAGGTTCCCAGGAAGCTGAGCCATGCTGCGCGCCATGCTTCCTCAGAGAACATCACAGTGCTCGGTAGCACGAGGCCGCCAGTTTTCTAAAATGACCATCTTGCTCCTTTTGGGAGGAAACTAATGCCTATAAACACGTCCTGGACTCTGGCTGTGGCGTGTGGGGAAATGGTATTTCAGAGGACACCTTTTCTCACACACCCTGGGCCTGGGGCCTCCAGCCGAGACTCTGCACTTCCGCAGATGAGACACAGCCGTGGTGACAGCCAGCTGGTTAGTGTGCACCATCTGCCATAGAGGGGCGGGCCTAGCAGGGTGACTGATCTCAGCAGCACCCCGGCAGGCTCAGGGTCCCCCAGATGAGGGGTTCACTGAGGAGGGGCAGGGCAGCTGCCCCTATGAGGCCCAAAGCTGCTCCCCTTGGCGGCCTAGTGATGATAAAGCCCATGAAGAACCTTGCTTTGGGCTGGGAAAAGGAAGCTTCCGGTCCCTGCTGGGAGGCTTGTGCCAAGCAGGAAGCTGCCAATGGCCTGGTGCTCATAGGGCTTCTGGGCTCCAGCCCCCATCCCAGCTGGCTGTGTGACAGAGCCTGACATTCTTTATACTTTTTTTTTTTTTTTTCCAGTAGCAGGGATTGAACTCAGGACCTTGTGCTTGCCAGGCAAGGACTTAGTCCACTGAGCTATCTCCCCAGCCCCTAGGGCCTGACATTCATCGAGACTGTGTGTAGATTTCTCAGGCCATAGATATTGGGTAGCTGGGTACTGTGCAGCACAGAAACAACACCTGGCCTGTGGCCTGTGGCAGCACTCAGGGACCACATGTCTGTCACTGCTCCTCCTCCTTTTGCATAAGGATAGACTGCTCTTCCCCAAGTAGTTACAGTAGAAGCTGGTATTTCCGACACCCTTGTTTACCTTCTAGGGATCATTATCTCAGTGAAGACCCGTTCGGAACGGCAACTTTTGAGATTAAAACAGATGAATATTCAGTTGGCCACCAAGATCCAACACCTAGAGTTCAGCTGCACCGAGAAGGTAAGACCCCAAGGACAGCCTGGTCATGGTCCCCCGAGCAGACAGTGTCTCGTGTCCCTGCAGCAGTGCCTTAGCCCAGTGTCCCTTCCTGGGCTGAGTGGTCCTTGTCCTTTCACACACCCTTCGTACCTTACCCATCCGCTTGCTAGAGCCATACCTGCTGCCCAGGCTGTGCCAGACGCCCCTCCTCCGGGTACCTCTTGTCCCTGCTGTCACTGCTCAGGGACCGCTGTCTGAGGGCAGCATCTCCTCAGCAGTCTGAAGTCCCCAGGATAGCAGCTGTCATTCATCTGTGTCCCTGTGCCTGGGCTCCTGGATGACTGTCACATCCTGCTGAGGTTCAGGCAATGCTGATATTTGCTTTCCAATAGGAACAAGAGATTGAAAGACTCAACAAGCTGCTGCGACAGCACGGCCTGCTTGGTGAGGTGAACTAGAGGGCTGCAGCCTCTGCTAAGAAGACCAGCCTTGGCGCCGCTGAGCGGGGTCCAGGGCCTCTGCCTCCAGCCCTGCGTGGCTCCTCGGCCATGGCCTCTAGGCGGCTCTGTTCTTCCTGTCAGAGAGCTGCTCAGCCCTTCCTCTGTGCTGCATGACAAAGGCACCAAACTTTTCTGGCGCTGAACACTTTACTGTTGATGAAAATGAACAAACCTGGACAATGAGTGGTTGTCTATAAAATTTAATCTCATCAAATGTGCAGTTCTCCAATTTTACATCCATGGTGGCCACACGGCCTTTTGAATGAACATTTTTAAAGGAAGGAAAGCAGCTGGCAGGGCTGCCAGAGCCCCCCACGCCCCTTCCAGCTGCCAGCAGCTTCTCGCCCCACCTACCCACCCCTGCCACCTGGCCATGTTTTCCACAGTCACCATACAATTAATGTATGAAAGAGCCACTCTCCTCCTCTCCCAGCGCGCCGGGAGCTCAGCATGGAAATGGCAATTAGACCCGCGCTGGCCCTGTAATTAATGTGATCTTTGGAGGAGCCCCTCACAAGGCTTTGTGCTCCCCTCACATAATCTTATACGGTATTTTGCTATTTTTATACTTATTTCAACGGGACTTGAAAGAAAACCCGAACTCTGAACAATGAACATTTAAAAAATAACCCACATTGAAGTGGGGATGAATAAAGTGGAGAGGCCCTCCCTGAATGCCCGGCACGGTCTACTCTCTGCGGTCTCCTGGAACAACTTGGCTCCACCTAGGACCTTCATATGGAGCACTGCACAGGACAGCTCAAAATCCAAACCAAGTGGAGTGCAGTCCCCATGAGGGAAAAATTCTGTGGAGGCAGGTGGAAAATGCTGGTTAGGGCCACACCTGGATGAAAGGGTTGTGACCCAGTGGTGACAATGTCCAGGAGACCTACAGCCACAAGCACCCACTGACCCTCGGTGCAGACTTCCATGGTGGGCCTGGAAGAGACTGCTCCCGTCATGCGAATGGGAAGAAGAAGTCGAAGGGCAGCCTGGCGTTGATGGTGGGCCGGGCCCGGAAGCCAGCCACTGCGGGTGCAGACACGTCCACGAAAGTCACCACGGTGGAGACAACAATCGTCCTTTCACTTCCAGCCAGGGTCTGTAGTAAAAAGTCGGAGCTTCATACCCTGTCCTCCAGTGTGTTAGCAGGGGGACAAATGGGGACTCTGCCTTCCCCCCATTGGGTTCCATGAACCTGATAGGTGTGTGGAAGGAGGAGGAAAGGGGTCTGCCCAGGGTCCTGAGCCCCACCGGCCTTAGCTGTAACTAGAGGTGGGGTCTAGGCAGGAGCGCTGATGCCAATAAACCTTTGCTGATGGGGTCTTTTCCTTCTAAGTACAAGAATGACCACAAAATTATTTTCAGATTTCAGATTATCTTTTTTATCAGGTAATAAAACTTTATCTGTCATACCTGCGTTTTGTTTCGATTTTTTTGTCCTCCTTTGTGATTTTGGCTTTGGTTTTTTATTTTATTTTTTTATATTATGGCCAGCTCAGCCCACCCTGGGGGTGGGTCTGGCACAGCATGTGGTGCCAGGGATCGAACCGCAGTCCCTGCAGTTGCTTAAGCTTTGCTAAGCAGGTGCTTTAGACCACTGAACCATCTCGCCAGCCCAGGCTTTGTTTTTTTACACAGAGTCTTGCTGTGTAGCCCAGGCTGGCCTGGAGCTTTTAGTGAGCTTTCTGCCTCGGCCTCCCAAATGCCAGGATATAGGTGTGCACCATCATAGCCAGCTGGGCTTCTGTCTTCACCCATAGTTCCTGGGTTTCTGTCTTTGGTATTGGGGATGGAACCTAGGGCCTTGTTCTCACACTGAGCTCCAGCCCCAACCTCTGCCTTTTAATTTTTTTTTTTTTTTTCTGGGAGACCAGGGATTGAACCAAGGCCTCAAACATACTACAGAGCCTATGCCTTTAAGCTCCAGCCAGCCTACCTGGGGAAAGGCAGAGGAAACGAGATTCGCCGTGACATTTACTATTCTGGCTTGGGGGTTCAGTAGGGATCCATATTTGGTCCACTTCACTTCTAGGACCAAAGCCACAGGGAGCTGACAAGAATCCTGCCAAAAAAAAATGCCAGGCATCAATCTGAGGCAACCTCAAGTCAACTTAATCTGCAGCTCAGAGTTTTAATTATAAGATGTTCCACATATTACAAAATGTTCCGAACAAGAGAATGAACAGACTCCAGAAGTTCAGACTGAAACAGCTTTGACAAAACACGTATTATTAAACTCAGTGCTCCAAAAATACTGCACCCCTAGTGTGATTTTTCCATCCCCTCCGATTTGCAAAGGTTAATGTCACCTGTGAGTGGGGACCTTAAGGGCTCCAACTTCATGTACTGTCCACACCTACCTCAGGAGAAGGGCCACAAATTAACAAACCTGGCAGCATGTCTCATTAAAATGCTCTAAGAAGCCGGGCATGGTGGCACATGCCTGTAATACCAGCACTTGGGAGGCTGAGGCAGGAGGATCAGTGCAAGTTTGAGACCAGCCTGGGCTACAAAAGTGAGCTCAAGGCCAGCCTGAACTGCATAGCAAGACCCTGTCTCAAAAAGACAAAAAAAAAAAAACCACCAAAAACCAAAAAACCACGCTCTGAGAAGTGATCCAAGCATTCTTTCCATTTGTCTAGTTTCATCAACTGGCACCTAAGATGTGACATGTCGGCCTTGGCAATGCCTGCACGTTGAGCACCGAGAGCTCACGCTGGATGAGTCCAAGCCCAATGGAGAACTCAGCTTTCTGGACCCTTGTTCTGCCTTAGTGTCTTTGGCTGGCAAACTTGATAACTGGAAGCTGCATGGTGGCTGGATGGGGATCCTACTGTACGAGGGTACTGCTCTATGGGCTTGAAATTCTTCCATACTAAAAACTTCCTTCTAAATACTCTCAGGGCACAGAAAACTAGGCCTGCTAATACCGGATGGCTGCCAAAAGGTGCAAATGTGCTGCTTAGCTTGGAAGAGCCTTTAAACTCCAGGCTGCACAGTCCTTGCCAACACCATTATCAGGAGCTGCCGTGTAGCTGCTGTGGCTGAGCATGGCCGTGCTCCATGCAAAGCCTGCTCCAGGCTGCTGAGCCCCCTGGGCCAGCAAAGCCATGAGCAGTGCCACCTCTGCCCCTGACCTGTCCCTTCCAGATGAGCAGTCCTAACTGGTGATTTCACCCTGTGCTAAGAAGCCAGGAACAAACTGCTGGGTTCTCTGGGGGCAGAGCCAAGCCAAGGCCAAGGGCCAAGCGACAGGGATGCAGACCTCATCTCAGGTCTTCACTGGGGACCCTGAAGGCAGGGGAGATGGCTTCTGAGTGTCCTCACCTCACCATGCCCTGCTACAAATACATCCAGAGCACAGTGATAAGAAAGCTCAGCAATTAGGGTAGAAGACAGAGAGGGAGATAGTGCCTGCGGTGACAGAACAGCCCACACTTTGCCAAGACAAAAGAACAGGTGGGCGAGGAGGCACATGTGACCAGGCCCTGATTTGTACAATGTCGACTTCCATTAAACTCACTGGGGAACTTTGGCATTAAAAGCGCTTGTGTGTGGGCTGCCCAGGTAGAGCAGAGCGTGTGGGCGGGCAGCGGTGTGGACAGGGAGGTACCAGCTCATCTCCAGTGTGGCCATGTGCTGTCCCCCTTGGGCTTGTGTGGAGCTGATGACAAGCACATAAAGCACCCCTTTTCTGAAATGCTGAGGCCCAGGAGTATTTGGGACTTTTCCAATCTGGGGATATTTGCATTTGCATAATGAGTGAGAAGCCCGGGGACGGGGCCTGAGTCTCTGGGAATCTATTGCCTAGATCTATTGCAATCCTACAACTGGAAATGGTAGCTTTAGGCAGTATTTTTATTGCTTGTCTTCACTGCCACTGTCACATAAGGACGGGTGTGGAACTCTATTTGTGGAATTGACAAGGTTCTAGATTCTGGCACATTTCAGAACTTAGGAATGAGGGACACCCAGGAACAGGATGGCAATCGGTAGCAGCTCCAAGTTACAGGGTGACCGCCCACTGCTGCCCTGCCACGGCCATGGCCACTGCTACATTACCTCCACAGACCCATGAAACCACCCCCGAGGTAGGAGCAGATGTTCCCATTTCACAGACGAGGAAACAGGCTCAAACCCAGAAAGCTGCACGGGCACACCTGCCTCTCTCCTTTACCTTGACAGGGGGTGAGTGGGTGACGAAGTGGACAGGCACCCAGTCCAGCACATTCTGTACCCTGGAGTTGCCGAACGGGGCCACAAAATCCGGGAAGCTCTGGCCCTTCAGCAGGTCCTTTATCTTCTGTGCCAGAAGCCGGCATGGGATGGCAGGGCTCAGCCTTTAGGGAGAAAAAGGACCAAGTAACCATGCCAGGAATTTTTTTTATTTTTACTTCTACGTGACAGTAGAGACTGAACTCAGAGTGTGCTGGGCTGCATCAGCAACCCTCTATTTTTTATTTCTGAGACAAAGCCTGTAGATTGCCAGGCTGGCCTTGAACTTATGATCCTCCTGCCTCAGCCTCCGGGAAACCTGGGAACACAGGCAGGTGCTCCCATATCTAGCCCACCTGGGGCTTTTACAGCCTTCCAGCAAACACACTCCTCTCCACTTTCATTCATTGTGTTCTCCTCCCCAGAAGGGGATCATTTGATAGAAGCTAAAGTGTCTCTTAACATTGCCAAATCCTGGCCATAAGGGAATCTGAAACAGTGTTTCCTAAACTGTGTTCCATGGAAGCTCTTTCTATACAAGACGGAACCCTGGCCAAAAGTTGGGAAGACAATGCCTTCCATGTCCCCATCCCTCCTGAAGCGCACCGGCATAGTAAAGGGATTGTGAAGTTCTGAGGATCCTGGTTTCAGCTATAATTCTGTGTTTCCTAGGCCTGTGGATGTCTGGTGGGACTGGGCTCCATGCAGCCGCTCTAAGAAATGCTGGTCTAAGGAGCTCAGAGTGAACACTACAAAGTGTGAATCCTGTCTAACAAAACAGAGCCAAAATCACCCTGGAGAGGTGTGCAAAGTATGTGGGTGGTAGAGTAAGAGGAGGAAGGGCAAAGAACCCAGATTTTGTCTTCCAGAGTGGGAAACAATAAAAAGTCATGAAACCACGGGTGTGGTGGCACACACACATCTGTAATCCCAGAGCCCTGCGGTGCTGAGGCAGGAGGATGGCACGTTCAGGCTCAACCTGCGCAACTCAGTGATTTAGTGTCTGTCAATAAGTGAATGAACAAACGAACGAATGAATGCATCAGAAAGAAAGAACCAAATAAGAAAGAAGGCCAGCCAGCCATCTGGGGACGTATCTCAGTGTGAAGACCCTGGGTTCAAACACCAGTACCAAAAAAAGAGAAATACTTTATGTGCAGGTTACTTGAGAAAATCTGGGGGCAGACTTCCAAACACCAGCTACAATGGTTGAAAGCGGTTGCCTCCAGGTTGGCACAAACGCGAGTGAAAGCGGCTGGTCGAGTCACAAGCGGTGCAGGGCTCCTTGACATCCATATTATACACATATTTAATTTAAAAAGTTAAAACAGCATATTCAGGCTTTCTTTCACTGTTTTGCTTGTGCTATGTACATTAAAGTTCAGAAACACAGGAAGGACTTGCAGGGGAAATATTTTCATTCTGACCCCAAGTGCTGTGCAACTTTACACATAAAATATACGAAGCTTTGCAATTTTTCCTCTGCCATGTTGGGGAAGAAAATGGCTACGACCATTCTCTTGCTCAGTAACAGTGTTGGACACCATGTGGCTTTCATGGGTGCCCAGCAGCCAAGGCAGAGGTCTGGTTCAAGTGGAAAAGGGAGGGGACGCTGTGCTTTCTGATGGACGCAGGTCCCATGGTGTGAGTCCCCTCTCACCTGAGCCGGCAGCCAGTCTGCATGTTGTAACCAAACAGCACTGGGGTCCGCAGCCCCTCGGCTGCGAGGCAGTCTTGCTCCGCCGTGCTACGGAGAACAGTGAGTTGTCCGAATCTGTTCGTGGTCTGAATAATCGCAGACATTCACTGAGAGTTAAGGGACAACTGCCCAGCGCCAGAGCACCCTGATTTTCAGTTAACATGGTGTCACTCGGTGACACTTGTGAGAACCTGAGACACAAGTGAGAACCAGGCCCCTTCTTCTCTAGGCCTCTGGGATGTTGGCAGTTATTTCCCTGCGTGGGGGACGGGGGACCACCACCACGACCACAAAGCTTCACTGTAATGATAGGGCTTGATTAGTACATTCTCAGGAGAGTTCAGAAACTGGCCCTTCTAAATTTTCAAAATCACCAAGTTTGTTTAGGAGGCTCTGTTTAAATGTGAAATAGAATGCATCCAAATGTTGACTCCGGCCTTCAGGTGTGATTTAAAACACTGGCCTCTTCCCATGCCATGCACTGGCTCCTAAGCACCAGTGTCCACCGCCCCTACCCCCGGTCACCTATAGGACGCTCTGGTCTGGCTCTGTCCCACCCTCCAGCCCTTGCCAGGCAGAGAAGTGTCCTCCATACGGAAAGGATATCCCCTCAGAGGCTGTAGCCCGGTGACCAGCGGGAGCCCTACCACGTAACCAGGGTTACCGCTCAGAGCAATGGACCTTGCGTTTTGCTGGAAAACAATGCAGAACACAGACACACACACACACACACACACACACACACACACACACAACTATTGATGCTCCTTTTAATAAGGAAGCAGCAAGAAAAAAAATGCAGCACTTTTCATTATAAAATCTGGAATTACCAACTTATAAAAGAACCTCTCCCCCTGCTCAGCACTATAAATATATCTGCCAGTGTGGGAGTACATCATGCTGTACAAGAACAGGCGAACACAACAGGGGAACCTCGGTCCCAAAGGGAGGACACAGGCTGGCTTGGCTGTGCTACCGACCTCTGTGCAAGCAGAGGTACAGAGGGTTACACGCGGCAATACTGCTAAGTTGACTGTGTCTCGCTGAAAAGTTACGACTTCTTGTTAACTTCACAGTTAAAACTCAGGCAAAATGGCCCCAACTTACCTGAACAAAGCTAATTTCAAACTTCTGCTGCAGGGGGATCGTGGCACGGCTAACAGCCCCCAGCAGCAGCGCGATGCCCGCCGCAGTGACCTCCCCTGCGTCCGTGTATGTGAGGCTGTACTTCACCTGGAACAGAATGAAGCTCCCAAGGCCCAGGCCCCCCTAACATTTCAGCGACCAGAGTAGGAACAAATAAAAGAGCGAGAAGCACCAAGTCCCCTGCCAGTTCTGGTGGCCTGCTCTGGTGTCCGAGCAGCTCTGAGCAGTGTTCCCTCAGCACTGCCCCGTAGATGGGGTCATCTGGGCTTCTGGGGGCCTAACCTCTGCCATGTCAGCTGGGCCAAATAAAAGTGATTAGCCTAGCTCTGCACAGGAAATGAGCCCCAATAAACACAATGTCGGCAATGGCAAGTCGCTAGAGGTTTGCGTGACAATCGAGGCATCCTCAGGAGATGGCACAAAGCAAGCAGAAGGCCAGGCCAAGAGCAGCGCTGCCACAGCATGAGCCAGGCCCCTTTGGAGGGCATCCTGTTATCCCATAAAGCAGGCAGCTGGAGTCCCCCACAGACAGACAGAGCCTAAATGGCCCAGCTGGGCACCTACTTCAAGCACAATGTTAATGCAGATTCTGTCATGCCCTGAACTGAGGAGAGATGGCAGCCGTACACCAGTGTCCTCCAGGCGGGTCAGGGTTTTATTTAGAGATTGAATGGTGACGGACTGGACAGTGATCGGGACCTGTGACGAGAACAAGATCCGGAGGTTGAAGACTCCACACTACAACAGAGGCGACAGGACTCAAGCCACAAAAAGCTTGAGCCAGGCCCACCTGATGTACAGTGAGGAGAGCGGGGCAAAACACAGGCAGTGATGTGCACAAAATGCCAAGCCCAGGCCAGCTGGAGCTCAGCTGTCATGCAGAGGCCCTGGCTACAACCCCAGCACCAACACACCCATAAAAACAACAGCTATTCATGTAAGAATTATACTTGGGAGGCTGTAAACAGGCGAATCACTACAAGTCCAATCTTGTAGTGAGACCCTGAACACCCTGTAGACCCTCCCCTAAAATAAAAAAAGAATTATAAACTCTTTTCATGAAGAAATACTCTTACCTGTGTCACTGAATTGGGCACCTGGACAAAAAGAAACCAGGACAAGTTTTGTTATGAGGTGTTTTTTTTGTTTTTTTTTTTTTTGGCTGTCTTAGGCTGTCTTAAGGGTGGGTGTGGGCCTCGAACCGCCATCCCCTGTGCCTGACTGGGATTGTGCACACAGGTGCTTAAACCACTGAGCTAGCCCAAAATCCCCCAAGACAAGTTTTGTTAAGTATGAAAGAGAAGCATTTTCATAGCTTTCTCAGGCCTCATCAGAGGCCACTCTCACTCTCAGAGATCCCACAGGACAGTGCAATGGCCTCCATCGAGGCGGGCCACCTGCAGGCTTGTGTCTGGGTCACGGCCACAGCAGTTTCCTTCTCTTTTCATTTCCTCCTGGTTGGAAGCGCAGCAGGCCAGCACAGCAGCTGGCGTCACGAAGCCTCCACGCCTGGGCCGTTGCTGCACACTTCTCATGCTATCACTGCCATAAGGGAAGCAAGTGAAGGGAAGATGCAGTCCCCACCCTCTGGTGACTCCTGAGGCACCTGGCCAGGAGCTTCCCACAGGCTCTTCCTCCCTTCCTGCCATGGAGAGTCCTCAAGTGTCAAGCTTTGTCGCCCAATACAGCCAAGCTCTCCTGCCAGGAAAGCTGCCTCCACTTCTTGTCCTTATCTTTTGTGACTTCAGCCCCAGACACCCTTGGGCCATCTGGGAAGCGAGGCGCCGAGATCTTACCTGCATGTCTGAGACACTGAGAAGCCAAAGTAACTGGACAAACCCACAGGCCCAGAGGCTGACTTGTGCAAGGAGAGGAGCAGGAAGGGAGGGAGAGGAGAGGCTCAAACTGGATTCTGAACACAGACGTCCAGATGTCTACGGGGCCATGAACTGCCTCCCCTCTTCACCCCCAACACACCCCAAAAGGAAATCAAAGTCAGGTGCAGTGGCACATGCCTAAATCCCAGCTACCCAGGATGACAAGATTCTGAAGCCAGCCTAGGCAATTTAGCAAGATCCTGAATCCCATAAAAGGCTTGGGCTCCAGCTCAGTGGCACACGGCTTGCCCAGCACGTGCAAGGCCTTTAGTTCATTTGATCCCCAGGACGGCACACACACACCCCAAAAGAAATGGAGTGGGGGAGGACTTGGACAATAATCTTGTTTTCTTTTGGAGTTGAGAGAGGGTCTCACTGTGTAGCCCAGGCTGGCCTCAAACTTGCTCCCACTGTCCTGCCTCCGCCTCCCGAGTGCTGAGGTTACGAGCACGCACCACCGTGCCTGGCTCAACAATCACATGGGTCTTAATTGTGGAAAAACACCTCTTCTTGCAAAGCTCCCTCTCCCATGCCCAGTGGGCCAGGGCCTTCCTCTCCGACTCCACTGCAGCTGCGGAGAAGGGCTCCCTCCCCCGACCTCCTCCTCCTGCTCCAGAAATCCCGGTTCCTAACTTGTCCTGACTGTCAACTTCACCTGCCGACCAGACAGTGCATTTCATCTTCTTCTCTGCTTCTCACAGAGAACTCTTTCTAGTTCTCACATAATCATTTCTATTATACACATTCAGATATTTTTATTATTTCTAAAGCTTTTAGGTTCCTGATAAAACTTGTTTTATTCAGGAGACTGAATGGTACACTATTGTTTACCATCACAATGAAAGAAAAAATGAAAGCAAAATATAAGCTAACTATATAAAAATAAAAATTATTTGAAGGATTATTTCAATAATCATTGATACCAAAGCCCTTGAGAAATTTCAATCACACATTGAAATTATTTGTCATATTTTTAAAAAATTTTTTGCCAACTCTGGGTATAGTTGCAAATAATTTTTTTTTTTTCATTTTCACCAGAGGCATGCTGTAATTCTAAATGCACATAATTCTTTTTAAAAAATGTTTTGTATTTATTTATTTGACACAGGGTCTCAGCTCTTAGTACACCTCCTGTCTGTCTCCCAGCACTGGAATTACAGGAGTGCACCGCCACATGTGCTTCACAGGCACAGTGCACCCAGGGCTCTGGGGCGGGCACAGCATGTGGTATCAGGGATTGAACCTTGGTCCTTGTACTTGCCAGGCAGACACTTAGACTGCTGAGCTATCTCCCCACCTCTTGTTATATTTTAAAAAGGCACAAAGAGTGGGGTATGTTGGTGCACACCTGTAATCCAGCACTCAGGAGACTGAGGCAGGAGGATCACCACCACTGTGAGCCCAGCCTAGCTATATACTAAGTTCAAGACCAGCCTAAACTGCACAGTGAGACCCTGTCTTGAAAAATAAATAAATAAATAAAATAAAATAAAATGGCACAAAGACCTAAAAACATACCTAATGGATCAGTTCTACTTCAAAACAATTCTTACCCTCAGAATCATAGGGCTGCTGTAATAATCCATCCTAAGGGCCTCCATTTCTTCACACTGCTCTAAGTTTATGCTTCTGGTACACTTCACAGCCTGGTTCACCAGAAATGCTGCAATCAACATTTCCAGGGGGGGAAAAATACGAAGAAATGTTTCAGCTGGCCAGTGGTAACTGTCATCTGGGTAAAACCGCAAAGGAAGCTGCAACAGGGATGTGCAATATGTTTAAAGTAGGGATTAAAAGTTAGCTTTCAGCCAGGTATACCAGTCACAACTGCAAAGGCACAAGAACGCTGTTTGTGTCCAGCTGTCCTTGCAAAGCCTCACATAACCACTGGGGAGGACCACTGGAGTCTGTGACTAACTCAGGATCCAGTGCTGGGATTACGGTGTGAGTGCTCCACCCGGCTGGGGTGGAGAGCCTGGATGCAACCTAAGGGAGACGGGCTCGCGCTCCGTCAGATGCGCCTCCCTTTTGTTCTTGCTGTTTTGCTGTTTTCCTCTGCCATGTGCCACTCTTGTCTTGGAGCCAGCTGAGTATGGACTGAAACCTCCACAAACTGTGAGCTAAATAAACCTTTCTTTCCTTAATTTTGGGTGTGGAGTATTTGTCCCAGAAATGAGAGAAAAGTAACTGAGACAGTCTCCTTGCAACTCTAAGCCTTGCCTTCCCCGCAGGCACCCAGCAGGAAGTTTCTGGTGCCTCTTTCTGGAAATAGACTATGCAAATAAAAGGAAATCTGTGTGTAAAACCATTTCTAAATTATTTTTTCCACTCTTGGAAACAAATGCGTGCTAGATATACTAACCTGCCCCTTGTTTTTCCACCGAACAGTGAGTGTGTCTTGACCCTCAGCCTGTCGCAGTACCTGAGGAGCTTCCTGTCCTCTCTTCTCGGGTCAGTGCTCTCCTGGAGACGTCGCACTAACATCCTGGTCTCCTCCTAATGGACACCTGAGGCTTCTCTGTCTCTGCCGTCAGAACAGCACTCTCTGTATTACCGTAATGTGCAAGGGCCAGAGTTTCGGCAGGACCTACTCCTGGGGGTTTAACAACTAGATGGAAGGACAGGATGGTCTGTAGTTTGGACAGCACTGGCAAAGCACCCCTCACAGGGGTGGCACTGGCTCACAGTCCCCCAAGCTACAGAGATGAGAGGCTGTTTGCTCGAAGCTTCAGGTTTTTTGAGGATTGTCAATTTAATAGGTAAAAACTATATCTCAGTTTGGTTTTATTTTGCCCCGTTTCCAGCATGTGCAAGGTCAAGTGTTTTCTCAGCAAAATATATCCCTTCCCTTTTTGTCTTATTTTGGTTTGAGAGAGGGTCTCACTATCTATCCAGGCTCGCCTTGAACTCATTGGCTGAACTCCAGGCCAGCCTTGAACTTGCAGTGGGCCTCCTTCCTCAGCCTCCCAAGTGCTGAGATGACAGGCTTGGGCCACTATGCAACTGCTATTGTTCACTGCTTAGCAGCCCCATGGTGAGGGTCCCTGTAACTCCCTCAAGGAGCAGCAGGGCCTGCAGGAGGCCAGGGAGCACAGCAGAGCACTGCCACTGGCTGACACATGGTTCTACCCCACTTCGCCCATGGGTGGGCCCAGCACGAAAGGCCCTGCCTCTCCACTTCCTGCTGAAGAGGTAGAGAATCTAACCTTCACCTCCAAGGATCACTGTGAAGACTGATGGGAAAATCACAGGCATTGGCTAACACAACAAGCAGCATGTAGTAAGTGTACAACGAAAAAGAAAATGTTTACCAGCCAAAGGGGCTGTTTTCAGGTAACAAGCTACACATCACTACCCACGCTCAGTGACTGGCTGTGGCCAGAAAGCTTCCTGCACCAACTGGGACTGAGCTCCAAAACCTCTGTGGCCTCTTGCAAGCCTAAGATTCTGTTTTTGTTGTGCACTTGCTTAATCATTGCTGCCACAGATGTAACTGGCTGCAGATTTTTACAGAGAGAAAGAACACCCGCCACCCTCTTACCAGCAGGGTTGTTATCAGCACACAGAGCAGACATGAGAGGCGATGGGAATCTCAGGAACGGATGTGGAGATGCACCGGAAACCTGCAGAGGAGCCCCGTACTGCAAACACAGCAAGCAGCGCAGTGAGCACTCATCCAGCGCTGCCAGGATGCCGAGCGCGGGCTACAGGCCCTGCAGGTGTTGAGGTCACAGCGATGTGCAAAAGCCAGGCATGGCCTTGCCCGTGTGGGGCTGGTCCCTGGCAGCCACCGTGAAGGACGTGCTTGCGTGTGCACGCACTGCTGGGTCTGGCAGGGTCTCAGGACACGAAGTGTGTGCCTTGGCAGATGGGCGGTGGGGCTGGCCCGGGGCTCAGACAGCTGTGTTTCAATAGCAGCTACGGTATGCATTAAAATTACACAACCTTATGAATCAGTATTTTATAAGTAAATTTTATGAGAAAATGCCTTATTTCCCCAACAAAAATCTCCCATGAAATTTTCTATGATATTCAAATCCCAAATGGATAGCTATTGGCCCTACAGATAATTTTTATGAATTTAAAAGTTTACCCAAATGCCTTGGTGCTGGTGAAGTCATGGGAAATGAGTCTCTGCATTGACAGGACTGGGAGTATAAGCCGCTGCAGTCTTTCTGAGCAGCCACCTGCTTGTTGGTGTTTAAAGTTCCCACCCACTGTGATCAAGTCCAACTCTCTCAAGAGATACCCTACAGATGTGATCAGACAACTGCATGACGATATATATACACGTAAGAATTCTTGTTATTTCTAACAGCAAAAACTAGAAACAAATGTGTGTTAGGGTTAGGAAAGCTTGAGCCAAAGTGGAGGCACTGCACTTGCTTAGCATGCATGAGGCCCTAGGTATAATTCCCAGGGCTGGAAGAAAGGAGTGGCTCAAATATACCAAAAGAATTCTTTATAAATAAGCTCCAGCACTAGGTCGGAAAGGTCACTTTCCAGTGTCTATGTTTTTTCTCCTCAGGTTAATGAGACGATGGTATGTCACTCCCACGTTGCATGAGTAACATCTGAAAAGCTCTACCTGTGCTTGGCACATTGAATATGCTCAAGGAACAACAGGTTTTGGGGCTGAGGAGATAGCTCAGCAGTCTAAGCTCCTGCCTAGAAAGCACAACGACCCAGTTCAATCCCATGTACCACATGCAATGTCAGCCCTAGAATCCCAGGCACACTTGCTGGCCACCAAAACTTGGCGTGGTAGCACATACCTGTAATCCCAGTGCTGGGGAGGCTAAAACAGAAGGATCATTAGGAGTCTGAGTTGCATAGCAACACCCTGTATCAAATAAATAAATATTTTTTAAAAAAAAATTTTAAAAAAGGGCTGACCAGATAGCTCAGCAGATTAAAGCACCTGCTTAGGTAGATATAGGGGCTGAGGGTTCCATCCCTGGCGTGCGCTGAGACGTTGGGGAATGAGACTTGGCATGCGCCTGTAATCCCAGTGTTTGAGAGGCGGAAAACAGAAGGATTACTAGAGTCCAATCCATGTAGTGAAACCCTGTAGACCCTGTACTAAATACATTAAAAAAAAAAAAATTAAAAAAAGAAACAACAGGTTTTGCAGCGACAGGGAAGAGGTATAAGCTTATTATTGAAAAAACAATTTTCTAGAAAAATGTAGGTAATATAAATCCAATTGCTATATATTATATGTACATTTCATAGATGCATGTAAAAATCAGGAAGTATACACAACAGTATTCCACATAGTAATATGCAGCATGATTTTTTTCATTTCATTTAAAATTTCTGTGTGAGGGTTGTGAACCCAAAGCCTCATGCATGATACGCATGAGCTGGCGTTCATTACTGAGCCACACCCCAGCCTCTGCAGGGTGAATTTTATTGAAGACCAGGGATCTTTCAATTTTCACTGGGGACCTCTAAACATCTGCTCTAAGAACTAGTGCACAGCACCTGCGAAACAGCTCCGCCATTTAAGTGCCTGCCTGGCTAGCACAAGGGCTCACACTTGATTCCCAGTACTGCATGCTGCGGTGGCCACAAATACTGGATGTGGTGGTGCATGCCTATAATCCCAGTGCTGGGGAGGCTAAGACAGGAGGATCACTACAAGTGCGAGCTGCACAGCAAGACCTTGTACTAAAAAAATTTCATGTTCCTAACAGCAGGCCTCAAGCATTTTGTTGCATCTCTTATGGCTGAGAACAAAGAATTCCATAGAGGCAAAATGCAAGCTTACAGAATATGTCCTATGTAACTGTCACAAACTAGAAACATGAACATTAAGGTCAGGCACAGTGGTGCATGCCTATAATGCCAGCACTTGGGAGGCTGAGTAGAAGGACTGTCGAGAGTTCAAGGCCAGCCTGAACTACACAGCCAGACCCTGCGTCAAAAAATAAGACAAAAAAAGAAATACGAACGTTAAGGTTTGCAGTCTCTGATACCAATTCAATGTCTTGGGGAAATCAGCTTTGCTGGTGCCATACTGAAAGTTAACTCCCTAGGACAGGGCATTATGATGCCATGCATAGACTTATATGCTCGGCTTACCTCATATTTAGTAGTATTTAGAACACTTGATTTGGTTGTAAAAGAAACATCTGCTTCTGCATTTGATGTAAAACCTTCAGATGTCTTCCTCCACCTATCAAAAGTGTTCTCATCGGGCACTTCTGGATTGATAAAGGACAATGCAGGTTTATCTGTTTTCAGAAAAAGTATTCTAAATCAGCACAAAACATGTACTACATATAACATCTGTAATATTTTTGTAACAGATATTAGCATTGAGGCTGATATGAAAAAAAAAAAATCTCTCTGCATGTCCACTTCTCCACAGAACTTTTTTAGGCTTGTTAAATAAAGAAGCTCACAGGCCAGGCCTGCTTCCCACAGTGGGAGGGGAATGGATGCCCTGCCTACAGGTAAGCAGCACAGAAGCCACAGGGAATCCATTAATTCCTCTGCCCAGGGATTGCAGAGCAGAATGTGCTGTGTACAGAAGGTGGAAGAGACCCTGCAGGGGGACAAAGAATTCTGTAAAGGCGAAATGTAAGCTTAAGTCCCATGTATCTTTCACAACTTAGAAACATGAACATTAAGGCCATGTTTCACACTCAGCTGTCACTTAAGGTAACAAACCACAGCACACTCACTTCAGTTTTCAGTCACAAGAACACAAAACCAAAATATGTAAAGACATTCCAAAGAGAGGCCGAAGCTGAACAAACAAAACAATAACTGAGTCCCTGACTTGCTATCCTGAGAGCATTTTAGCCTCACACATACTTTGGATAGAGACACTGACTTGAGCTAATGCTCAGATAAAAATAAAGATCCGGTTTTCATGCAAAATTCTTAGTAAAAATAAAAAAGAAAAAGGAAATAGAAACCACAGGTAATGTTTAAAGCTGAACCTGATTTTCAACCATTATACCAGAGAAAGTAAAGTAAAAAAACACACAGATAGATAATAGGTAAAAATCTGGGCTTCTGTATATGTCTACATAGTATAAGTACCTTTAAACCCAAGTATAAGAAGTCAAGCAACTACACAGCACAGTTACTTTTAAAGAGCTGGGTGTGGTGGTACACACCTATAATCCCAGCACTCGGAAGGCTGAGGCAGGAGGATACTTGTGAGTTTGAGGCCAGCCTGGACTAGAAAGTGAGTTCAGGGCCAGCCTCAACTGCACAGTGAGTAAGACTCTATCTCAAAAAGACAAAAAAAAGAAACACAAAAAACC
>PVKN010002768.1:0-40649 GCA_004027915.1 Capromys pilorides
CATCTCCCAAGCAAAACTTGATGGGAGGGAACATTTGGAATGTGACTGTCTGTGGAGAAAGAAGCAGCAAGATTTGTACTGAAAATGCATTGGCTTCATAAAAACGCCAAGGTCACAGGCATGGACTGCCTCCTAGGAGCAGTCCCCTAGCTTATATCAAAGTCAGTAACGTGTGTTTATTTTTGAGGAACTAGGAGTTTTCGTTTTATCTTTAAAAGGAATCATTGCCATTCAGAGGACAGAGAACCCTAGAATATTGGAACACGAGAACACTGTGGGTCTGAGACATGATTTGGATTGCCAGGCAGTAGACCTGGATCCCTTCCACCAGGATAAATCATATCACTCTTGGCCCTTTGCCTTCTCCTCTGTAAGATGAAGGAATTAAATAGCAAGAGTCCTCACATCACTTCCCGTTAAAAAATTGACAATCTTGAAACTAAAAGGTTGTGTGTAATGGACCATGTGGAACAGAGCCCCCAGATGGCCAGTTTGGAATGCTGTAGGCCATCCTTCCTTTTGTTGTCAGAGCACCAGCTTCAGAAACTAAATTTCCAAGTGCTGGAGTCTATTTTGTGCTACTATAATAGAATACTACAGGCTGGATAATTTATTTCCTTACAGTGTAGGCGGCTGGGAATTTCAAGGCCAAGTAACTGGTGTCTGATGAGGACCTCCTGCTGTGTTGTCCTGCAGCAGAAGGTGGGGGCAACTCATCCTTTTATAAGGATCACCTTTCTGCAATAAAGAACCCACTTCCCCCAAAACAGTATTAATCATTCTTGAGGGCTGTGGGCCCAGACCCAAACACCTCCCAATAGGCCCCAGCTCCTAAAGGGGCTTCGCTGACAATCAATTTAACAATTCACTGTCTTTGAAGGCCACATTGAAACAATCACACCAAGTACGTTCTAGTTTAAATAAGTAAATTCACTCAAAAGAGCCTTCAAGCAATGACATAATGTTCTATTTTGTTTATGAATCTTTAGTGTTGAATGGGCTTTGTTAATCAGCCCTCATTTGGAGTACCTTGCATGACTGCAGTGGTTCAGGCCAGGATCATGTCATAGGCTTCTTCTCTGTCATGGCTGGTCCTTGGTGGGAGCTACTCAGGTGCTCCTCCTGTCATATACACACACCATGATGTCTCCTTGTGCCTGCCTCAAGGAGGCTGGGCTTCTTTTTTTTTTTTTTTTTTTTTTTTTTTTAGCGAAACTGGAGATTGAACTCGGGACTTTGTAGAGGCTGGGCTTCTTACACAGGTGCCAAATCCAGCTGAGAGGAATGGAGAAACTGCATAACCTCTCTGTCCTGGCATTGGAATGTTGCATCACTTTTGTCTCATCCTATTCAGGGCAGTTATAAAATCCCACCTAGGTTCAAAGGAAGGGGAAACAGACTTCACAGTGAGTGTGGGGTGGGAGTTGCTGGTCAGAGCACTTGCAAGCGTGATTTAAAACCATGATACCGAGTGTGTGGCACGGCCAAGTGCTCCCTTGTTTAGTGAAAAATGCTTCAGACTCCTGTGATTTTGTCACAGAAGTTTTAAAAGAAAATAGACAAAATATTGGCAGTAAAAATGTAGTTTAGTGTGGGGAAGGAAAATCTATTTACAAGTAATCTTAAGAGAAAATATATGTATAATTTTCCTTCTTCCAAAGGTGTGTGTGGGATGTCAGAATTGGGGTTGGGATGTCAGAATTGGGGTAAAAGAATTAAATTAGGTGCGTCCAGCCCTTTTAATGTACCGCTATAACCTTCCTCAAGTTATTTACAAAATAAATTAATAAATTGTTAAAAGAACTCCAAATATAAAGAGCCCTAGAACAGAGATAGAAGAAAACAGAAAAGATCAACACAGAGAATCAATCCTTAAAAATCCCAAATCTTGACTTGTGATTATCCAGGCATCCTGAGGGAGAGATGCAAAAGGGATTGTTGCAAGACAAAAGCAGTTCATGGTGTAAACTGCCGCCAGGCTTCCCAGATTCAAACTCCAGTTCACCGCTCTTCAGCTGCACGGCCAAGAACAGGATCCTCAGCCCCTCTGGATTCATTCTCTCAGTTGCAACAAGGAGCTAATAATAGTACCTGCCTCATCAGGTTGCCGTGAGGACAGTGCCAGTGGAGACTTAACCCTTGGAGTAGCTTTCGATGTAGAGTGCTCTGTGTGCGACAAAATGTTAGGTATTTTCTCCCTACCAGCTGCCTTTGTCAGGTGCAAGTGCCATGCCCAGTATGGACCATGTGTAGCCACCAACCGCACAGGAGGATAAGGCTGTCTTTCCTTTGGCTCCTGTGATCCTGCGTGCAGTGGGCTTGCGTTGAGGGGGAAAGCCTTCCTACAACATCTGGGTACCCATCAGTGCCACTGGCTTCCACCGCACATGTTTGTCCTTATTCTGACATGTTCAAAAAATCGGTTCCACATTTCAAGCTAAATTTTACTTTTAGTTTCTCTTCCGTATTTGGAGTTGGGGCCTCCAGAGACCATTATGCAAAACCATGCAAATAATATGCCAGGAGCCAGTCGCTCCAGATTGTGGGGAGGGGAGTATGTAGGCCAGCACAAAGGGCCTTGAATGAAAATTTGCATGTGTTAGGGGAGCCGGGGTTGAAGGCTTTGCACATTTACTGTGACAGTGTGCATCCCATTCCATTTGTTAACCTTTTGTGCTAAGGAGGAGAGGTAAGCTCTTGTCTGATTTCCATAATGAAGCTGACAGTAGAGGTTGAAAGAGATGTCTGGACAATGCGACCTTGTAGCAATTTTATGATACACGTAAAAAGTTGCTTTGAAATAGTGCTGCAGTGTGGCCCAGGCTGTCTCCCCAGCCACCTGCATGTTCTTCAGCAAGTCCCCTCACTCCTTCCATTCTCCCCATGCAAGGGACAGCTTGGGTTAGATGACCTTTTGGGCCCCTCACTGTGACATCCAAATGCCTCCTGGTGGTAAAAACTGTGCCACCCAGTATGGCAGTTTCCAATCTTTTTTTTTCAAAGATTAACTTCAAAGTCTAAAGAAGTGGCAGAGAGATTAATTTTCTCCTAGAAAAATAGCATAACATCAAGTGATGCTGGCAAGTGAAAACATAAACAGCAGAAGTGGAAAGGGCAAATAGGATAACTGACACTGTAAGATAATGGCGTTCGAGCTGGTGTGATTTGCAGTGCTTGGGCGGGGGTTCAGCCCTTGAGTATTTTAGAGAACCCTCTGCCTCCAAATGCTGCAGAAGGTTATCCTGGAGGCCCAGAGGACACCTCTGCCACCACAGACCTGCCTCTGTGATGGGCTGGGGCCTCTCTCCTAAATCTTTGTCTGCCTTTGACTGCTGCCCATTTCTGTTGTATCCTGGATCTCTGGTTTCTATTTGAAATGCAGCTGGTGCTCCACACCAGCCATCCTCTGGGGCCTTTGTTTTAACTCCGGCTATTGCAACAGCCACCAGCTGTGTGCAGACATAACCTGCCAGCATTTAAGGCCAGCACTGCCCTGACCATCCTGTGAGACCAGAAAGTGCAGTGGGGTGAGCACCAAGCCCCAGCGGGGAGTGTACCTTCAAATAAGTGGCGGCTTCCCCATGTTCCCTTTAAATGCACACTTACCTAGCTCCTGGCTACCCTCAAATTGGTTCTTCCTATTTCACTCATCTTAGTCCTCACAGCTGACCCTCAAATCACTTCCTAGTATAAAACTGATGAGTCCTGTCTCCTCTCGCCTTTCTCAGAGGATTCCTAATGTAAGATCTATGTGTGCATTTAGTTTGGCAAGTTGGCATAACAAAATGCCACTGATAATTGTTTCCTCACAGTTCTAGAGGCCAGAGTTCCACTATCAAGGTAACAGCAAGGTTAGATTCCTCTGAGGCCCATCTCCCAGACACTTACATGCTGTTTAGTTCTTCCACAAGGTCATGTGCCCAAGCCCAGTGTCACTTTATATGTTCTATCCTTGTCCGAGAAGGGCACAAGTCAGGATGGACAAAGGCCCACTCCACTGCCTCATTTTATGTTAATTACTTTTTTGAAGGGCCTGTTGCCAAAAACAGTCATATTCTGAGATATTAGGGTTAGGGCTGTGTTATGGATTGTGTCTAGTTGTCCTCCAAAGCCTCATGCCATCCCTGAGGCAGCTTCTAGAGTTTGTGATTAATTCATGATCCATGTGGGGAATTATGGGTGTGAGTGCTACACCCACCCTAAGAAGGGGAGCCTGAATACAACAGAAGGCAGGGAGAAGGGCTTGCTAGCTGCTGCAGCCCCTGCTCCTCCCTTTGCTGTTTGCTGGTTTCCACCACCATGAACTGCTGGCCTCTGCCATGTGCCACTCTGCCTTGGAGCCAGCTAAGTATGGCCTGAAACCTCCACTAAGTATGAGCTAAATAAACCTTTTCTTCCTTAAATTTGGTGCCAGGTATTTTGTCTCCAACATATGAACTTCAGCTCTAAACAACACTTATTTTGAACCAAGGAACTTGTAAAACAAATGGACTTGTAAAGAAATGTTCCTTGGTACCTCAGAAGTTACTACCCCACCCCCACACTGAGATTGCCCCTGTGGTGCTAAGCTACAAAATATGAGGTGAAGAAACTGAAATAATCCTGAACCAATCAGAACAAAAAGCACATTGTTTTTTTTTTTCTGTAGATGCAACTTATAGTCCTTTTCCTCCCCTACATCATTGGTGGCAGTTGACCATGAATGGCATACATTTTAGAGATGGCCCCTGGTTCACATACTTCTACTGCATGACTTTCCACAAGTTATCTAACCACTCTAACCACCTTGAGCCCCGGTTTCCCACCCTGCTAGGTGGCTGTGAGTATTAAGCCATGTGTGTTTCTCTGATTGACTTGAATAAACAGAGCACGCCTTTGGTGTATGCTGTGGCTCATGGCTGGAACATTAGAAAAAGTAAATTGATGAGGACAAACCTTTAGTTCCAGAGCTGCTGAGCATCGCAGCATATATCCAAGCCAATGTTCCTTGCCTTCCACTGGGTCACAGATGTACCGGTACCGGTAGCAGATCTCTTCCCCATCGTGCTTCCTAGAAGCTCCCCAGAGTCCTGGAAGTCACAGGCAAGGCCCTTCCTTCTCCTGCTATTCCAACTCATGTGAGGCAGTCTCCCAGCATATGATTTGAGTAAGTCTTACGTCTTGTATTTGTATGAGGTGCTTTTTAAATTTCACATGATGCTGTGACTAATAAAACCACATGTATTTATAAATATTTTTTAATTTATAGATTTTTATCCTTTTGCACTTTCTCAATAAAAGTACATGCAGTGACTATCATACAAACTCTTTCTTTAAAATGCAAAAGGACTCCTACTCAAAAAGACTGGGCATCACCAATGAGAGTCCCACAGACTGCAGCCACATGAGTGTCAGCAGAAAAGCAGTGAATAACAGCAGACACCATAATACCAGCGACATTTATAGAATGCATCTGCTACTCCAAACTCTGATCTGGTTGCCCTTCTCTGAGCCCATGATCCCTTCTCCCTGCCACTTTCCTGTGATCTTGAGCCCTCTCTGACTTATTTTAGCATTGTTCATTGCTTTCTGCAAACTCAGCCAGGGCTGGAGTGTGCCCTGTTCATTTTTGACCTCTAGGGAAGAAGAGAAGGTGAGTACATGTGAGTGGATGGAGGTCTGACTTTTGATACCTCTTTCTGCTTCAGAAAAAGGAACAGGAGTGGGGTGGCTGTGCCTACTCAAGTCTTCCCCATTCGGCTTTGGGCAGTTCCCACTTCTCTGTGGCTGAGCTGGCCTGCAACCCTGGTTGCAGCAGAGGAGGTACGTGCAGAAGCCATAGTCCTCCTGTATACTGCACCCCTTTTAGAGGCTGTGCTTCAGTGGAGGGCTGATAGCATTCAAGAGGCATTTGGGAAAGGACATGACGACCTGTCTGACTTCTCTTTGGGTTTCTCTTCCTGAGCAGTAGTCTGGCACCAGCCTACTAGACCTGTCCCTGCTGCATATAAGACTCTGTGTCTCTGAGTGCCAGGTGCCCGTGTGGGCCTTGGGAATGTGTCTGACGTCCTCCTCGAGTTCCCAGTGTTCAAGGTCATAGATGTGGAGAACCTAGCCATCAGTGGCTTCCTGGGTATCTCACATCTCCTGTTTCTTCTTCCAGGTTTCCTCCTGACTGTGATGCTGACTGAAACGCTGGTGTTTGCTGTCCAGGAACTGGAATCTCTTCAGGTCCTCTCTTCAGGCAGTCCCCCAGGCACCATGGTGACTGCACCCCACAGCCAGACCACACATTCCTCTGTGGTGACACTGAGCCCTCCTGAAGGACTCTCACAGGCCACAGCCACAATGACAACAGCGATACCCCGTCAAAATGGGCACCCTCCTATAAACACCACTTCCACCGTCTTGCTGTCAGCAACCATCCTCTATCCAGAAAGCACCCTGCCCACAGGTTCCCCTCCTGTTGCCATGGCAACCACATACTCCCACTCGGAGAGCAGTCCCTCAGGGGAGGCTACTCCCACCATCCTAACAAAGCCAACAGGAGCCACCAGCCACCCCATCACAGCAGTCCCTCGGGCTACCACACGCAGGCCCCCCAGACTTCCAGGCTCTTCCCGAAAGGGGACTGGGGGGTCATCACGCCCTATCTCACCTGTACCTGGTGGCCACTCTGGGAGGAAGGAAGGCCAGCGGGGACGAAATCAGAGCTCCACACACCTGGGGCAGAAGCGCCCATTAGGGAAAATCTTTCAGATCTACAAGGGCAACTTTACAAGGTCTGTGGAGTCAGATCCCTCGGCCCTTTCTCCCAGGACCCCGAACTTCTCTTTGCCACAGCCCCAGACAGTGGCTGCCACCATCGCACCCAGAAGTACCTCATGGGTGCCACCCACCACCCTCTTGGTACCTGCAGAAGACAATCCAGGACTTAGCACAGCAGACCACGGGGGTGGTTCCATCTTTACCAGCCCAGGAAATGAGCTGAATGCCACAGCAGCTGCAGTTCCTACCAGTTCACAAGCCACCCCAGTGCCTTCTCAGCACCCCACTGGTGACACACAGGACAACCCTGGCCTCAGTGACTCTTGGCTTACTGTCATCCCTGGCACCAACAGACCTCCGGCTGCCAGCTCTGGGGTATTTACAGCTGTGATGGAGCCAACCCAGGCTGCCTTCAATGCCAGTGTCTCAGCCCCTTCCCAGGGGATTCCTCAGGGAACATCCACAACCCCACAGGCCCCAGCCCATTCCCCTGGGGTCTTGGAAAGCACTGTTTCTCTAGCTAAGGAGGAGGCTACAGTCTCCCTCTCCATGACCAACAGGGTACCCAGTCCTCTCTCTACAGTGGTGTCCACAGCCACAGGAAACTTCCTCAACCGCCTGGTCCCTGCTGGGACCTGGAAGCCTGGAACAGCAGCGAATATCTCCCATGTGGCTGAAGGGGACAAGCCCCAGCACAGAGCCACCATCTGCCTGAGCAAGATGGACATCGCCTGGGTGATCCTGGCAATCAGTGTGCCCATCTCTTCCTGCTGTGAGTGACCTGCCTTCCCCCATGCCTCCTAACTTCCTTCTTTTCCCTCTGCCATTTCATGTTGCTCCTGGCCCATATTCTCCTGCTCCAGAGTTGAGCAGCCCCCACCAAAGGTGCTATAAAAATTCATATGACACAGTTTAACAGGACAGTTCTGGGTTGGACCTGTCTCTGGTCCTGATCTCTGCTGGATCATTGCTTGAATGTTCACAAGTCATGAAGCCCCACACCCTACAGGCAGGCTGATCCAGCTCTACATTTTCCAGAAAGAAAATGTCAAGCTAGAGGGAAGATGTGTCAGAGTTAGAGAGGCCCAGCTCTACAAGGCTGACCCGCCGTGCCCTGAAGGCATCATCTGACAGACCAAAAAAAAAGGCTTTCTCAGAGCTGAGATACAAGCTCAGCACCTGCCCTCTAGCCCAGTGCTTCTGTCCTCAGCCCAGCCTCGCTGAGGCACAGCCCATCATGCGCAGAGTGGCGCTGCACCAAGATAGCACAGCTGGAAGTGAGCCCCTCCTGATTTGCAGCCTCCAGCTAGCAGGTCCTCCTACATCTCCTGCACATTCCTTCTAGGTCTTCCTTTGTCCTCCCCCAGTTCTCCTACTCCTCCCCCATTTCCCCCTAAGCAGGAAGGGAATATGAAGCTTTTACATAGTGGGAAATTCCATTGGCCTCAGCAAGGACAGTTCTAAATTGAAGCTTGAGTGGTGCGTGAATCTGAGTGTGTGTGTGTGTGTGCACATACACACACACACACACACACACACACACACAGAGCCATACACCGATGCCATTGGTTAGCTCAGAAGATTTATACCTTCGATATCATTTCTGCTCCACATTATACTCCAGCCACATCTTTTTTTTTTTTAATCTAGAGTCTAGATTCTTTTCAGGAGCCACGTCTCCCACCCTGTTACACAAATTGAAGTTTCCATACCAGGGCTTAGGCCACCTGTTTGTGCTCGAAGACTCAACTCAGGAAAAGCAAAAACCATTTGCAGGGTGCACATCTCACCCTTAATGAAAGCGGCTTTACTGTCTCTCATGAAAACATTGTTTTAAGCTTATTGCCCACTCCTAAAGCAGAAGAATGACAATGAGAAGTGTAGCACTGCTGATCAATAAATTATTAAAAATGGTCCTATTTGAGAAATAACCACACGAAGCACAGCTTGCTAATTTTCTGTTCCTTATATCTATGTGGAATGCTCTAGTTTACAAAGAGAATTTTCAATAATTTTTATCATTGTATCCTTGAAACAGACTAGTGGTAGAAAATGTAAACAAAAACCAGCAAGCAAACCCTGACCAAAGTGCCAAGTGGCTCTGGTCATCACCCACACCTTACAGCTGGGGAGTAAGTCACCAGGTAAAAGTACCTTGCCCAGGGTTCCGGTCACACGGCATGTCAGCCCAAATTAGGAAGGGGCAAATCTGTTTTATTCATCATGTACAGTATTTCCCAAGAGCCCTCTGTGTGCCATGTGTGTTGCCAAGCACTGGGAAACCAGAGAGGGTGGCGTGGCTCCTGTCCAACTCTCCAGACCCCATAAACACTGGGTCTGCCCTGCCCGAGCTGGACAGCACAGGAGAGGCCTCAACAGTCCTCCTGCAAGCCACTCAGCTGGGTTTGTTTGTCTGAGATGAATCCTACTTCTCCCCAGTCCTTCTAAGAGGTGAGAGTGAAATTTTACCAGGTCCTCCTGCACAGCTGCAAAGCCTGTAGCTATCTCCACATGGAAGCAAATGCTCCAAGACAGGAGCTAGGACACAGTTTGGAACTGACCTTCAGCATGTTTCCGGTACTACAGAGGCAGAAGACACTGCTGTTGAAAGAAAGCACAAACTTTGTTCAAAATGGACTCTTGTAGCTTCTTGGGAACTGCAGCCTCCACCTACCTTAGCATTTCTGCCATCTATATAGGAGAGTGACGGGGAACCTTTTAGAAACCTTTTACCTGAGCTGCAACCTAAAACCCACTTAATCACAAAGTTCCAACACTACAGTTAAACCTGAATACTGAGGTTTTAGCTTAGAAAAATAACTCAAACATTAACACTGTTGTCTTAAAAGAAAAACAACAACGTGTCCTAGGCTCGCCACCACTGATATGGGAGGTACCTTGCTCTCGCCTTGGCCTTGGCTGCCTCCACGCCAGTTCTGGGCCCTGGGTTGTGGTTTCACCTCCTCCTAGGGGATTGAATCCTTTGGAAGGCCCTGGTGAGAGGGACACTGAGAAAAGACTTGTCTGGCCTCAGGACCGCATCGCTCTTCCTAAGCATCCCCATAGCCCAGCCCTGTCTAGTGATCAGGCAAATGGACCTCTTCCAGAGCTAAGAGCCCACATTTCAGCACACCTAATGGCTCCATTTATGCTAAAGCTACTTTGCAGACCTCAAAGGACAATGCCATCCTTTGCTGTCTTATGAAACATTCCAGGTATTCTGGGCTGGTGGCAAGGTACATGTGTAGACTTCTCTGGCTGCTTAGACCACCACCAGCCCCAGATCTATGTTGTCCAACCAGGGCTTCTGGGCAGGGTCCATTCATGAGGGAATGAACATAATAAAGCCCAGACCTACCTGAGTAAGAAAGGAAAGGTGTCAGCCACTCACCTTCCCTTCCCGATCTCAAGCTCCACCCAGTGGCTGAAGGGTGTGCTTGTGTCAGGGCTGAAACATGCCTTGTCTCTAGAGTGCTGCCAGACACTCTTAGCCAACAGGATTTCAGATGTGCTGAGAACCAAAACTGATTGGAGCCAGGCCACAGTGGTCCATGCAGGGAAGCCCTGTGGCTCCTGCACTGGTCTCTGCTGCCACCATCAGGACGCACAGAACCTACTGCCAACTGCGGGGAGCCTCTGGCCTGGACCTACCAACCAGTGCTGTGGGATTCCACGGGTCATCAGTTTGGACACTGTCCTGTGCATGTCACACCCACTCTTGAGCATGTCAGATGCACCATTCCAAGACACAGTGCCTCACTGTGCCCACAATTCTTGACTGCGTTAGTTGTTCAGTGGGCTTTGAATAAACATACATGTACTTTTTATTCACAGGCCTCAAATGATTTTGTAATTATAAGAAAGCATAAATGAGAATGTCTCTTGCCAGTGAGCCAAAGGGGTTGGACCCAGGGGTGTAGCTCCGAGGTTGTCTCCTGGGAGGTTATGCACCAATGGAAGGAGAAGGGGAGAAACTTCAGGCACAGCACGGTTGCCCAGGGGCTGTCACCCTCGTCGTAACAGTGTCATATCCGCTCTCTGACAGCTCTCAGCTGGGTCCTCCCTAGTCCTCAGCAGGCTGTTCCAACCTGTTAGGCAGAGAACAGATCAGTGAGTGTTTGGAAAGGTGGTATCTTCCGGGGAACTGTGGAGATTTATTTTCATTTCTCATCACATGGTGACTTCTGTCACCTCAAGTCATGCCCCTCTCAGAAATATAAGTCCAGTACCCAGGGCTCTGTCTTAAAACTAACAACCCTCCTCTCTACACTTCCAACAACTATGGACAATTTTCTGTTAATAATCCTGAGAAGCCAAGAAAGGTTGTCCAACTCTCAACTCTATTTGGAAACTTTTTCTTTTTTTTTTTTTTTTTGCAGAACCAGGGATCGAACTCAGGACCTTGCACTTGCTGGGCAGGCACTTGTACCCCTGAGCTATCTCACCAGTCCAACTATTTGGAAACTTGAAGGAGGACTAACCCTTCATTTCCTCTGGGGTCCCATAACCTTTAGAGACGTAGAGCAATTGAGTTTCCACTAAACAGAGAAAGGAGTGACGGGCACCCTTGGTTTTCATACAGCTGTACCCCTGGCCATTCCTACACCCCTAATGTTCAAGACGTGGTTCAAATCGTAGTTATTAGCCTGGTGATAATGGTCAGTGTTGTTCATTTTCACAACCTCAGTGACCTCTTCCCTAAATGCAAAGAGTAGCAATACCTTTCCCAGATGGTTATCACATGGGTTTAGTAAGGCCGCTAAGTGCCTAGGTGATGGGGATAGGTCACAGCTTCCTGAATTCTGACTTGTGTTTTTCTCAAAGGTCAGGCCACTACAATAATGTACTTTCTAAACCACAGGGGGAGCTTTGGCCTTGAGCCTCCCGAGAGTCGTGCAGGCCCACTTTCCTTTCTCTCTTGTGGAGTCTGCCAGAAGAACAGGAAGAGAGCCAGCATTAATTAGGCACCTGTGGCATGGCAGGCATTGTGCATGGCATTTTGCATCTATAATCTATTCCATTTTCATAACAACCCATGAAGTCAGATTAATCAGAGAGACAAAAGGGCTTACCAGATGTGATCCGGGGCCACGCCATGGACTCAGCACAGGTGTTTCCGATGCCAGCCCTGTGCGCCTTTTCCTATAGCCAGGCTGGCCTCCAATAAGTAAATGTGCTGATGCTTGAGAATCGCTGGAAACGCCCTGAGAAAAAACAGTATGGAGCAAGCCTCACATCCCTCTCCCAGCTTCCCCTGCGCTGATGCCTGTCCTCCCGAAGAGCAAGATCTCTGTGTCTGGCATTCAGAGCCAGGGCAGTGTGGGCTGTAGACGCGTCCCTGCACTAGGGAGCCGAGGACATGGATTCTGTCCCCTCCACTAGTCTGGCTGAGCAGTGTGGCCCAGCGCTAGTTCACCCTCTAGATCTCTAGTGTACTCTGGAGGAAGGGTGCAGGAGGGGGCGGGGATCATTGGTTCATGTCCTCCTATGTGCTGGGGACTGCAGAGTGCTACCAAGTGCATGCCTACAGCTAGCCTTCCCATGGGAAGCCGATGTGGAGAGGGGTCAAGTCATTTATTTATTTAGCTCATGTGAGTGACAGATTGTCATCTGGACTCAGATTCTAAAACATTTTTTATTGGGACACCATGTTGCTGTGTACTTCAGATAGGCCTTGTGTTTACTTTATAGTCCAGGTTGGGCTTGAACTCACAGCTGTTCTCCCGCCTCAGCCTGCCCAGTGCTGGGATTGCAGGTGTGTGCCACCGCACCTGGCAGTTCTGTTTGTTCATAACTGCTCAACAGATGAGAGGTGCAGAGACGCTCTTCCTTAGAGAGGTGTGCACACCATGCCGTCCCGGCTCAGGCAGACCTTTCTTGCCCAACCAGCCTGGGTTTGGGTCTGTGGCAGCATTCTGTGTGACAGATGGGAGAAGCCCTCATAGACTTTAGTTGGAAAGTGACTTTTTTTTGTCCCAACAGAAAAAAAAAAAAAAAAGAAAGGGAGCTGGAACCTAGAAAACAGTATTTTGCCCCCTTCCTACATATTGTCTGCTCTATGAGGCTTGCCTGCCAGCTTGAACTCCTCAGCTCTGTCACCATCCCAGTTCCACAAGCAGGTGACAGGCAGGGCTAGGAGGAATAAAGACAGGAGAAAAGGAGAGGAGAGATTTGGGGTCTTGTCTGAGCACTGCCACTCGCAGAGCTCTGACCTGTGCCGAGTCAGCTGAGTATGGCTGGCAGGAGTGGGCCCCGCAGAACCAGAAGCAGCCCAAGTGAGCAGGTGTCCAGGCTGGGCTCTGCAGCCCTCTCACCACCTCCTTTCCTCCTTCAACCGCTTAAAGATAGGGTGGCGGAAGGAAAGGAAGAGACCCACAAAACTGAAAAACTATGCAGTACTAGCTGACCTTCCTTGTCACCCATTCAGAATCCATATCTGTGAACCTAGGTTCTTCTCACTGAGCTGCAGCCCCAGGCCTGGACTGGGTTCAAGCTTGTGATCTTCCTGCCTCAGCCTCCCAGAGTGCTGTGATTAAAGGCATGCATCACCATGGCTGGCCCGACCTTGCTCAGAGGCCTTTCAGACTGAGATGCCACTGAGGCTGTCTTCCATCTTCTTATGCTGCAGGGACCTCTACTGCTTACAGCACCCAGCTGACTTGCCACAGGTCAGAGCCAGCAGCACCCAGGTTCTCAGCCTGCACAGGTGCCAGGTTCTGCAGCTACCCTGTGCCCCAGGATGCACCAAACTCTCAGCTAATGTGGGTGGTGAACCTGGGCAGGATGCTCAGTCCTTACTTACTGACCTCTTCCCAAGGGGCATCTGTCACTTGTGGCATTCTCTGTGACCTGAACAGGTCACTCCAGATCTCACAAGCCTGCCTGGACAACACTCTGCTCACACTTGGCTCATGAAAATCCAGACATGCCCCTCTCCTCTGGGCTGTATCCGGGTACACATGACAGTGTGCCTTATCCTGCTGTGGAGAACCCTGCCCAGGCTGTCACTGCAGGCTGGGCTTCACCGTCAACCTGAGGCGGATTTGAAGTCCAGGTATCTGGATTTGCCCTGAGGCAAATCGCTTTACCTCTGTGACCCTCAGACTTCCTGTCCTGTCTGTAAAACAGGGACCTTAATGGTCTGATCTCTTGGAGTTAAATGAAGAATTAAATGAATTAATAATCCTGATGTGCCTTCGGTTTGCATCCCAAGATGCCCTTGCTCATGAGGGCAGCTCCCCAAACTCTGGCTACACAGAAGGTGGGTGTGCTCTGGGGTCACCCTGGGCTCATGGAAGAGGTCTCGGCTGTGATGGGAGGAAGTTGGGGGCAGGGCATAGTGCACCTCTCAGAAAGGCCCTTGATGTCCTCAGAGGCCTTGATGGTGCGGGCACATGGGGCAGAAATCCCTGATTCAGTGGTGTCTCTCTGGCCCCCGTCACCCGTGTGTACGGAAGAGCTGCAGACGTTTACACAGGACTTAGGGCGCGGGCCCCTCCGGTCCTCAGGGAAGACTTCCACAATGACTCTGCACAGTCTCTCCCAACTCCCTGCATTGTATTTTTCATTGCCCTACTTTGTTTTCATCAAATGATTATTGCACTCTGAATTTGTCTTCTGTATTCCTATTGTTTATTATATATATATATATATATATATATATATATATATATATATATATCCCTTTGCACCCATTCATATACCAGGATGGAAGTTTATGGAACAAAGGAGACTTGGCCTTTTTCCCACCTTTTCCTAAATACTTTTAATAGTTCCTGGCACAACGTGAGCATCAATGCAGAGATAGTAGCTGAAGGAACACATGAATAAGTGGGAGGGGTAAGTGGCTGAGTGCTGTGTTGCCTTAATAGTGTCACCTGGATACCTGCACTTGTCACCTGCAACGGTCACAGTCTGTCACTCCCTGCCTCCTCTCACGTGGCCTCTCCTCTCCACAGCGGTCTTGCTGACAGTGTGCTGCATGAGGAGGAAGAAGAAGACGGCCAACCCTGAGAACAACCTGAGCTACTGGAACAACGCCATCACCATGGACTACTTCAACAGGCATGCTGTGGAGCTACCACGGGAAATCCAGTCACTGGAGACCTCTGAGGTGATGAGCCCTGGCCCTCTGTCCCGGAAGTGCTGGCCCCACCCAAGGAAAGCCATGGTGCATCCGCTCATCTCTGAGACCTGCTCCCCAGGGGTCTGAGGACCAGCGGCAGCCATAAGAGCCAGGAGTTGCAGGCCCTGCCCTAGCCCACAGAGTCAGGGTCTGCATTTTGTGTATGTAGGGGCGGATGGGTGACACGGAATTGAACCCGAGGCCTTTGCTCAGAGCTTAGTCCTTTTCATTTTTTGTTTTGAGGCAGGGTTCTCCCTAAGGCACCAAGTTGCTAGATTGGGCTTCATGTTGGGAATCCTTCTACCTAAGCCTCCCAGAGTGCTGGGGTTGCAGGTGAGCATCACAGCACCATTTTTAGGGTCAGCTTTTTTATGAGCAGAATATATTTGCTGGGGGAAAGAAAGCTCCTGTCCAAGAGAGGGATTGGGGAATGAGGGAAGCAGGTTGTCCCCCAGGGTCAACTTTTTAACAAGAGGTACTTTCTGCATGCTGAAGTTCGAGCAGCACTCTTCTCATAGTTCATGTTTTCTAGGTGCAAGGAAATCCTGCTCTCTGAGGGCCTATTTTGTGGTAGTGTCGGGATTGTGATGGTGAGAGCTCACTCAAGGATCTCCGATACTCAGATGTGGCTGGAGAAGACACCAGCATCACTCAGGGAAAAAAAAAAAAAAAAAACTGAGGAAATAGAGAACAGTAATAGGGAAACCTGGGCAGGAAGGCTTCCTGGGAAAGCACTGGAAATATAACTGCAGCCACAGGCTCTGCTCTGAGGACGGAACCTGGGCACGGGGGCAGCATGTGACACAGAGCCTTTGCCCATGACAACTGGCTGGCCAGTGCGAGTAGGGCTTCAGGACCAGGCCTGACTCGAGCCCATGCTCTTCTCTTCTCTCCTGGACAGGAGCTGTGGGACAGGCAGAGCCAGGAAAAGGTATGCAGGGCTGGAGTAGGCACAGCCTTGCATGCGGTGTTAGAGTTTGGGACAGTGAGGGGTCAGTTGGAAGTTCTGCACTTTAGGCAACATAATTTAGGATTATGCTGACCCTGTCATGGTGCTCTATTTGACCAGAAAATGGATAAAGAAGAAGGTAAGGTCGTTTAGTAGAAGGCTGAATGGACAGAAAGATGAGCCAAAACTAAGTAGTTCAACTTGTATGCAGTAGTGATGGTCCAGGAGCAAGATGTAGGTGAGTCAGGCAGAGCCAAGAGGAGCTTGTGCCCATCCTCCCAGCAGGTCAGGCCTCAGGAAGTGAGCTTATACAGGCAGGAATGCAGAGCCCCTCTGCAGCTTCCCATTGCCCTGAAGTTAACGTTTAAAGTGTTTTACATGGCTACTATCCCCTCATTTATTTGCTAAGCTCCAGCCACCTTGGATTTCTTTTTGTTCCTTCACAGCAGCAAGCGACACCACACTCCCTCCAGGCCTGGAGGTGGGCTACGCTCTCCTGGGTGTCATCTAGGCCCATCAGTCAAGGCTTAAACTAAGTGTCACTTTCTCAGGGAGGCTTTCCCTCCCCGGAGGCTGTCCTCAGCTCCCTCCGCTGCATCCATCATCACAGCGCTCAGTGGGGTTATGGTTCCACGGCTGTCCCCACAGCAGAGCAGCCACATTGCCCACAGCGGTCAGTTCCGAGCACTCTGCACTCCACCTGCCAGCAGCATGGCCGACCCCCCACCAGCAGTAGGGGCCTCGGCCTCTCTGGCTCTCTGGCTCCAGCAGCCGCTTCAGTTGCTGAAGTTGGGGCATAATCTGTGTCCCAGCCTCTAATCACTGAAATGCCCAGGCTTCCTCCCACCATGGCTCCACTTCCCTTTCTACTCCGCTCTGTTAAATGCCATCCTGCACTATGGCCCTTGAATTTCTCTGTGGAGCCTGGATAGCTCCTTTGAACTCCACTACCCCCTACCCCACCAGTGTGCCCAAGAGTGAGCCCTTGACCTCCCTCTGCCTGCTGCCCTCAGGCACCAGATCACCTGGTGGCCGCGTTGTCAGCAGGTGCCCCCGGTTCTGCCAAACACAGTGCTCTGCCTCAGTGCAGGCACAGCGTCCTTGCTCACGCTGTCATTGCTGCACCAAGCTCTGCAGACAGCGCCCGTGACTGTCTCCTCTCTGCAAGGACTCAGAGCCACACGGTAGCCAGACCCCTCGTCAGCAGTGGCTCCCGCGCTCAAGGGCCCTCGTCGCTGTAAGGAAAACTCGCACACAGCGCCCTCGAGCTGGCACTGCCGCTCCTGCCCCGCCCAGCCGTGCTGTCCTTGCTGCTCTTCCTGCCTCGCAGATCTGCCCTCGTGCCTCTTAGAAATGCTCTTCTCCTGCACACCTCAGTCCCTTGCTTCCTTCAGGTCCCTCCAAACATCGCATCCTGGGAGAGCCTTTCCCTGACTGCCCCAAGCTGATGAGTACCCTGCCCCATGCTCTGATCCCTGCTCGGGATTTTTTCCTTCAGATCCCTTCTCACCACCTGACTCTGTGTTCTTTTCTTTCCTGTGATGGACTACCTGATAGAATACAGGTGTGATTAAAAAAAAAATGGATGATGGCGTGATTTTTAAAAGATTATTGTATGAGGCGGGAGGATTGCCACAAGTTTGCGGCCAGTCTGGACTACATAGTGAATTCAGGACCAGCCTGGGCTACATAGCTAGACCCTGTCTCAAAAAAAAAAAAATTATTATGGCAGATACACATTGCCATAAATCCCTCTCAAAATACCCGCCCTGCCTTCAAAGGCACATAGCGTGGTGCTACTTTCTGAAGTTCAGCAAGTCATCCTTCCCGAGTGTCTGTGAGGTGTGATAAAAAAGAGTACCGCGAGTGCGGCTGCCAGGTGCTGTCCAACAGAAAGGCAGGCCCCTAAAATAACAGTGCATCCTCATCCACCTTTGCACTGGATCTGACACCATGTCACTTCCTGTTCTCCAAAGTCAAAATGACTTTTCAAACCATAGAGGTTTTAAGTAAATGCAGAATACCAAACCAGCCGCAGCAGCACAACTAACAAACACTCAGGAATGAGGAGGACTTCCAGAGCTGCTTCACAAAGTGGCAAGAAAGACGGGCTAAGTGTGTTAGGAATGAGGGCACAATGACAATGTGCTTTTTACTATTAAAAATTTTTAGACATTAAGCCTTCACTGTATTTTCTGATCACACCAGATGCAAGCTGCCTGAGGGCAGGAGCCTCGTTTCTGACCCTGCTCCTTTCCCAGAACCAAGGATATGGGCAGATATGTGGTATATAACAAAAGAATGAACTGCGAATTGTATTCACCAAGATAAGCCCAACACAGTAAACACTTGATAAAAAAAATTTAAGAAAAAAATTAGCTTTAACCAGAGGACAATCAGGGTCAGGCTTCGTGGTAGCACTAACCTTAGGTGCAGAAGGTACATGCGTTATGGCACAGGAAGTGAAACCCTTCTCTGCAAACTGCAAATGAAAGCCAAAGCCAGAGAGCAGTGCTGGTGGGCACAGTAGCAAAGGCCCCTGCTCGGAGGGCTCTGCGGCCTCCTGCACAGCCAGAGGCCTGAGGAAGGGACTACCCCAGCCAGGTGTGGGCTCCAGCACAGGAAGACAGGGGTGCCACAGGACCCACAGCCAACGGCGGGGCGTGGCTTCTGAGTAGAGGTCAACGCCACTTCTACCCAGCAGGCTACTTCACTTTATTTAGAAAAGCGCGATGTTCTGGTCCAGCTCTCTGAGTTCTCACTGTGTACAGGTGAACACAAACACCCTGGAGCCAGGAAGCAGGCTGGGGGCACCTGTGCTGCCAGCCACCCACAGGGTGACCACGGGCCCAGGGGCAGATTCCGCCGTATCTGTGTCCCAGGACACATGCCCAGTGCCTGTCTTCGGCCACCAGCTTTAGAGACTGCCAAGTACTGTGCCTCAGCATGTTCCTCTGTTCCCTGTCCCCTTCTCTGTTGATGAAACTGGCAAAGCTCAAATCCTGGGCTGAACAGACAAGATGGCACTGTCCAGAAGCTTCTAGGAACGTTCCTGATTTTTCCTCTTCCTCTTCTTCTTCCTCTCTTTCCTTTCTTATCTAAATAACTTTCTTTCTAAATAACTCTTCTTTATGTTGTAAAACATATCCCACAGTTCACTGGCACACGCCTTTGTGGGCACTGTCACGCAAGCCTACTGGAGCCTCTGGCAGCCCCCTCGCAGCTCAGCCTAATGCCCGGTGGAGAAAAGGGATCTCTGTCCTTCTCCAATGTGCTGCCCTGTGTCTCTGTTACAGGACTGGCCCCAGGCCCCCGTGCTCAGAACTACTCAGCTCAGGACACCCTTGACGGAAACTTGTCTCCTGAAAAGACATGTATCCACTGGAATGTCTTTTCTTCTCTCCTTATGAAGCATAAAGCAATAAGGCCTCCTCAAAAATCATCTTTTGCCTATGTTTTGAGAAAGAAGGATTAACTATGGCTTTTTAAAATGAATCCATTTCTAAGCAAATACAGCCTAACCCACCACCAAGGCCTGTTGCTGACTTGAGTCCCCCGTCCTCAGGTGGCCTAGAGGCGCTCAGCCCTTAGCCGTTCAGTAGAGGAGCAAGCTGCCTCTCTCCTAACCTGTCCCCTCCGTTTGCCTTGCCTCCACATCCCTCCCTTGCCTCTTCTTTCTTTTCTCCTCTTTTTTCCTAAATGAATACCCGGCCTGAATCTGGGCTCAGCCACTTGGCACCCCACCAGCACTCACCACCCTCGTAGATGAGATGGGAACCACACCAAAGCGACTGAGCTTCTAGTTCTTCTGCCTCTGCAGATGAATAAACAGGCTGTGTGACTCGGTGCCTGCTGTGCCATCACACACAGCTGCGGGCACACTCAGCTCAGCACTGCTTGTGTGACAGGCAACAGGGTATGATGCTGACAGGGCTCTGGAAAGATTTGGGTGGCAGTTGGACCTTGGGGTCTGACAGGTCCATCAGACTGCCAAGTGGGTGACAGGAAAGGAGAAAAGGAGACTGCACGCATTCACCAAGGACGAGAAGGCGTTTTCCAGAGGTCTCTGAGAAAGAGACAGGAATTAGAACTCAGGGCCCAAGGCAATCGGTTCTGCCCAGAGGGGCAGCAGGCCACATGCTGTGTGTTTCCTACAGGGCAGGGCCACTTGGGCTTTAGCGAGCACAGCAGCACTGACTCCGGCAACTCAGGGAATCGGGAAGGAGGAAGCTGCTATAAAAATGTGAAAGAACAGCAGAGGCCCCTCAGTCCTGGCAGTAGGGATGGTGATAATGGGGCCCAGGAAGCCCCAAAATACATGTCCCTGTGCGTGCATTTCTTAGGACTTCTCCCAACTGCGCCAGCTCACTATCTCCTCCTCTCTCCCCAGGACCAGCTCTCTGAGCCCCGCTCCCCAGCCAATGGCGACTACCGCGACACGGGGATGGTCCTGGTGAACCCTTTCTGTCAGGAAACACTCTTTGCAGGAAGCGACCAAGTGTCCGAGATCTGACTGTAGCAGCCTTTGCTTTGCCATTCCCTATTTTTCATCTTTAAAAATTATAAATATACAAATATATATTATAAATATAACCTTTGTGTATTCCTGACTTAATGACAAACATTTTCAGCTTTTTTTTCCTAAGAATTGTCAACACCTTTTTTATAAGTGTGGTTTCAAAACGAAACAAAAATCTTTACAGAATGACCTGTGGCTTTATAAAATAAAGGTATTTCTAAGCAAAGCAGTGGCATCGATTGCTTCTCTTAATAACTGTTCTTGAGCACGTGGGGCCCCAGCAGCCCGAGGCAGGTGAGGGAAGAGATGGACCTCCTGTGGACACTCCAAGCCAGAACTGCCACGCACAGTTCTTCGTTTGACTCTGAAAGCTCTGGTTCCTCTAGGTTTAGTGTGGTGCTGTCTCCTCCCTTCTGGCCCACTGAGGAGGAAGACACAGGTGAGCACCTGCAATGTCACAGTGGCACCACTGATGTCAGGTTTAAAGTCACCCAAGTTCCAGGTGGCAGGCAGGAACATGCAGCCCTTAAGAATCCACAACAATGTGGGGCACCCAAAAGTTGCGTCCCCCTAACATCATGCATACTGGTGACAGGACTGCCCTCCACCACCTGGGCAGAATTTGTTTTCAAAGCTCCCTTGAAGAGCCCCCTTCTCCATCGCCCTGCTACCCGTCTCCATAGTGAAGACCCAGAGCTTCCGAATGCGTGCCCTTTCTCAAGGGCCAAGTGTTTCTCTGTGGGGCTTAGCCTTGCTTTCTGCAAAGGCAATCATATGTACCCCTGTGGAATGGTTCACCTAAGAAACTTTGAGGTACAGAACTGTGATTTTTGAAACCTTCCTCATACGATCTGAAATGGACAAGAAAGGAGTCATTTGAGAGAAGCACCATTTTGTGCTGCCTGGCAGCCCGGCAGCTCGGGGACTTGCCACCCGCTCATCTCCTGTCCCCCTCAGGGGTGGCTGCCTTCGCCACCTCATCGCACCCAGCGTGGTCAACAGGTCAGAACCCTCCACCGCCAGAGGGATTTCGGGACATGGCCACTTCCCCATGTTTCCCCCAGTAGTGGCTAGGAGAGAAAATAACTGCTTTGATGTTTCTTTTCTCAAAAAAAAATAAAAAATAGTTTGATAGTATATTTTGAATATAGAAGTTCTTATAGTCAGATTGGAAACAAATTTGAATGTTGCTTCGTATGTTTGTGTCTGTTGCTGTGGTCTTCTCACCATGACTTTTTCCTTTCTGCCTATGTTTTCCTTTTCAAAAAAAAATGGCCTTCAAAAATGTGTGTTCTCAATGTTGTACGAACTGACTTAAACATGAGCTTTCTTGTCTCTCTTAAAAGACTTCAACTTACAAAGAAGCAGGTTAAATGTTGTTCTGAGATTTGTTTTCTAATATGTTGTCTATCTTAACTTTATCATAATGTTTGTGTTAACTATTGCATTGACTATTTCAATGTGTGTGAGTATATAGAAAGAGGAATCTGTAAAGTAAAATTTATATATAATATATGTAATCAAAGATACATATGTTATATATACACTTGTGGATGTATGACTTATTTTTCCGTATCCACAGAATTCAGCTACCATGTATATATAAATAAACTTATTTTATTACCCAGATGGTTAAGATGCTAATACATTCTGCCTTCTTTTCATTTGTAAAATAACTTAAGCCTCACTTAAACAGTACAAATACTACGAACCTATATATTTTTAATTTCATTAACATTAAGCTGGGTTTTATGAGTGTGGTGAGATAACAGGATTAGCAGTTTCTCACTGGTGAAATGGATCCTTTAGAACATGTTCGTGGCTCCTCCCAAGAAAGAATCACATCTCTAAGTCTTCAGAGAAACTTTCCCCCTTTCCAGAGTTCAGCACATTTATGATAAGTATCTTTGGGTGGAAAAACCTAAAGTTAAACACGGAGTTACCATCCTACACTGGAACAGTGCTGAAGCATGATACCATCGCAAGCGGTGGAGTAGCTTGGGTCTGCCTTTCATTTAACCTTGAATGAAGTTGACCCTAACACAGATCCTCCCCCAGAGCTGTCATGTATATTAGGACATTGTTGTCATGGTCACCAGTGCACCACATACCATTCTCCACTGCACCGATGCCACATGTATCAGAGCACTGCGCCTTTTACTTAATCTAGCTGGTTCTTTAATCTGTTAACCAAAGAACCAACATTAATGTTACAAATGTCTCTCACATCATATTAAGCACACAGTGCATGAAGGGGAGAAGGGGAAAGAAGGGTTGTGGTGTCCTAACCAATAGGAAGAACACAGAACATTCTAGTGGATGCCAGATGTTTTAACATGGCCTGTATGACCTTTGATTACGCCCTGTTCAGTGGGTGGTGCGTGTAGGACAGAATCTGAAGAGGCTCCGTAGCTCAGCTCTGCTACTTTCTGGATATGGAATCTCGGGTAAACCACAGAAGCTCCTAAGGTCTGTATCACACAGGGCCCTAATAGCCCCTAGCAGACATGTGCTAATACTTGCAGAGTCCTGCAGAACATGGTCCACGCAGCAGTATGTGTCTACCTTGTATTTCCCTGTCTTCTGAGGTTCAGTTGAAAACTCAGTGAAATAAAGAATGGAATAATGCACAGTGCTGGGATAGACTCAGTACTCCCTCAGGTGGTTCTCCTTCTCTTCTCTCCAGTGTGTTCCCATGTACCAGATCTGATAACTATGCAGCTGGATTTTGGCTTTCTGCTTTCTCTGGAGTAAGGCTTAAGGGCAGTCCAAGCTGCACCTTTAGGCCCAAGTTGTCATCCTGAGGCTCAGATGACCTTTCTGAAGTGAGGGGCGTGTGACCTTCAAGAATATGACTTAGTGGATGCTAGGGGCAGGCACTAAAATCCAGGAGTCCCACCAAATCTTAACGTGGTGCAACTTTGAGGAGCCTACCAGGAAGCATTGCCAGGTGTTTCTTTTCATTAGTTTTCTGGCAAGCAGGGAAGCAGAGGCACAGGAGACCAAGCACAACAGGTGTCCAACATGCGTGGAGCCCAAACTTACCTGAGATCTGATGTCAGCTGCGTCAGAGTCCAAGCCTGGGCCAGCAGGGGAAGCAAGGTCAACACAGCCAAGCTCAAGCAGCTGATGCTTGTGAGGCTGGAGACAAGAAAGAAGCTAGGGGAACTGGAACCACTGCAGGAGCTGAGGGAGAGGATGGAAACAACAGGCCAGGTGTGACTCATTCTCTCAGGGCCCTGGGGCCATGGCTGGTCCACCTCCATGTCACCCTTCACATTCACACTTTCACATACGCCAGTACTCACAGAGATGCAGAAAGGAACACTGAAACCTTTATACTGGATCCTGGTTTGTGATCTGAATATCGAGGGAAATGATCACCACACTTGTAATTAATTGATGTCCCTGAGCCTCAGTTTATTTATCTATGAAATGGGGCTGTTCGCTACCTACTTTGCTCTCTCTTTGGCAGTAAAATCCACAAACTAGCTGATCCACCCCCACAGCGCACACTGACCCAGGCTCCCCCACACCAGGAGAACCGTCTGGGCGGCTGGGCATATGACCTCACATCACAGGATGCATGAGTGCCTCTCTGCACGCTGCCCGGCCAGGACTTGTCTCCCTTTCAGTTCAGTGAATGATAGAAATGCATTGAAAGTAGCACACAAAGAGTTCTGGGGGTAGAGGAGCTTCCAGAGAGGCCCACGCCCAGGCCACAGGGACTCTGGGGTTGGAAACCAAAAGCCACTGGACTCTGCAAACCTAGTGGACACAGGCAGTAGCAGGGATGAGTGAGCAGCGAGCAGCGGTGGACTTGCCTGCCGGCGCCGGCCCCAGCATGCCCCTCCAGAGACCCAGGGCATCCTTCCGGGGCACACGGTCACCATCTGCTCTGGAGAGCCCCCCAGCCTCCAGAGCCAGTATTGTGGGTAGCCTTGCCCGTGCCCCTGGAGTCTACATAGGGGCGGCGCCCAGTGGGTGCATAGGTGGCCTGGGTGCTCGTGTGACCCGCCGGGCCCTGGGCATCAGCAGCGTCTTCCTGCATGGCCTGCGGAGCTCAGGCCTGGCCACGGTGCCAGCTCTGGGCCCCGACACTGACCACACGGCCAGTGAGGACCTAGGCGGCTGCCTGGTGGGATACATGGCCAAGGTGCACGCCCTGGAGCAAGTCAGCCAGGAGCTGGAGACACAGCTGAGGGAGCTCTTGGAGAGCAGAGCCAAGCGCTCAGGAGACTGGGGTGCCCTCCGGGCCTCCTGGGCCAGCAGCTGCCAGCAGGTGAGTACGGGCAGGGCCCTGGGCTGGGGGCCGATGCTGAATGCCAATGGACCAGTGGGAGCAGCCAGTAGCCAGAGCTCGCTGAAGACTGGAGCAGCCGGGCGGTGCAGCGCTGCGGTAACCTCCCAACCAACGCTGAGAGGCAAGTTACTCGTTACCTACACTTTGCAGATGAGAAATCTAAGACATGCGACTTGCCCAAGACCTCAAAGCCAGCAGGGGGAGGGCGCTGCAGTTTGAATCTGAATGTCTCCTGTCCCAGAGCTGTACTTGTCCCATTAAGCTGAGCTGCCTCTGTCACCTTTACTATCAAGGAAAAGTGAGTTTTGGTTTGGTTTTCTGCAGTACTGGACTTGTAGCCAGAGCCGCTGTGCCAGAGTCACACCTCCAGCCCTTTTGGTTTCTTTTGAGGCAGTGTCTTGCTAAATAGCCCAGGCTGGACTCGAACTTGAGATTCTCCCACCTCAGCTTCCAGAGCAGTTAGAATTACAGGAATGGGTCACTATACCTAGCTAAGGGTTTTTACAGACATCATCGGACTGAATATCACTGAACAGATGCGATATTAAAAAACAATGAGTCAGGCCAGGAGTGTAGCTCAGTGGAACAGTGCTTGCCTGGTAAGCACACGGTCCTGAATTCCTAGTTAAAATAAAGAAAGAAAGGGGGCCAGAGAGATGGCTCAGTGGTCTAAAGCTCCTGCTTAGGCAAGCTTAGGCAACCGCAGGGACTATAGTTCAATCCCTGGCAACACATGCTATGCCAGCCCCACCCCCAGAGCAGGCTGAGCCAGCCATAATATTAAAAATAAATAAACAAAGAAATAAATACAGAGATATATCCCTATACCTAGCTATAGTAGAGATATGAGTCACATCTGTAATTTACTAGTTTCTACCACCCACAATAAAAAACATAATAGGTAACATTAATATTAGTATCATATTTTATTTAAGTAAGTACTGTCTATCCAAAATGCCATTTCCCAACAATGTAAGAATATTAATGAGACGGCTTAGAGTCAGATAGAACTTTCTGCGGTGATGGGACTGTCTCACATTACACTATCCAATCTATTAGCCGCCAGCTATTAATGGTGACTGAGTCCTTGACATGTGACTCATGAGACCAGTGAATTAAAGGTTTTATTTAATCTTCACTACTTGAAATAACCACACACGGCTGGCGGTGACCCTGGTGGACAGGGCAGGATGCAGGGGCTTCCTCCTCCGGCCTTGCATGGCTGGGCAGGGCTCCTTTCCTGCTCGCTGGGGCCATTCCACCCAGCACCAGACTCATGCACCATGCAGACCAGCAGCCTGCGGTTCCGTGGCTGGACTCAGAGCAGCTCAGCGGGTCTGTCTGGATAGCTGGCTGCTGCCTTCCCAGACGCTGACCTGGGATCCTCGTAGTGAAATCAGTCAGCAGTGCCAACAGGAAGTGCCAACACAGATGCTTTCTCTCCTGGGGTCCTTCCCCAAAGAAGGTCATAGACTGTCCTCTGTGGCTGGGAGATGTCCACAGGGCCTCCACACTGGGCCCTGCCGCCCCCGTTTTATCTCACGATGCTGTTTTACTGTCAGCCACATGAGGCTGACAGCACAGCACACGTGATGTACAAAGCTGTCCCTCAGGCTTTCCCACTGCCACTGTGCTACCTGCACCCATGTAGGCTGTGAGGGCGGGACAGCTGCGTCAGGACAGTCAGGGCCTCGAGGCACATCAACCAAAAGGGAAGCCATTCCTCCGGGGGTCTCCACTTGGCTCTTGATGCCAAATACACACGGATCTCAACCACCAGAATGCCCCGGACACCCCAATCTCAGCATCTGCTGGGCACGTGCAGACACCCAGGCCAAGAGCAACCAGGCACCTGAGTGAGAGGGTGAGGCACCAACACGCAGGCTCTACTCAGCACACAGCAACTCGCCCCAGCACAGCTCACCAGACACTGCAACCCGCTCACCTGCACGGCTCTCGGGTTACTCATCTGCAAAGTGGGTCTAGCAATGCCTGGATAATGCAGCAAAGCCACATGTAAGTGGATGACAGACTAGAGAGCTATCTAGTACCTCAACAGCAGAATAAAGAGTGAACCCAAGATAGTCAATTTCTACTGGTGGGAGCTATGAACTGAGACAATGGTCATTTTCCTCTTATTTGGCTATAAAGTAAAATAAAAAGGCATATTTCTTTTTTTTTTTTTCCTTTTTTAAAAAATATGGACTTGAAAACATAGTTATACCAACTTTAAAATGGTGTTACTTCTGTGTGGCCCAGGCTAGCCTTCTAGCCAATATTAAACTCCATTCCAGTAATCAGGACAAAAGAAAACTCTCCATGATACACCTGAGGAAAACATAATTTTTCCAGGAAAGCTTCCTCCCTACTAGGCCTAGAGCAAAGCCAACCCCGGCAAACAGTCCCGACATGAATGCTGTCCCACTCACCCAGCCCTGCCACCAAATATCCCAAGGTCTCCCTGCCTCCACAACTGTAAAGAGACAAAGACAAGCTCGTGGGAAAATAGGAAGAGGGGACAGAGAAAGGTTGCTGATAGTACATAGACAGCTAAAGCACAGAAAGTAGTACAAAACCAGGGGGCCAAGAGGCTGCACCCCGGGTTAGAATGAGGAAAGGAGTCCTGAGATGGGGGAAATCCCATGCCTCTGTCTACTTCGGTTCATGAGCTTTGTGAGGGTCACCAGCATGGCCCCCTACACTTTGTCTATGGAGGGCCACCCTTGGCCCTTTAGTGCTCTGTACTCATCATGGTGAAGTTCTCAGTAGTTTTATTTCCGGAAGGCAGCTATGCTCACCACTATACCACCAAGGCAGTAGTTTTATTTTTGAATTTGTGTTTTGTAAGGGAAGCCAGGTAGGACAATGGGGAATGCTCCAGGGCCCTTGCCTGATGCCTCCTCCCTCTGCTTCCCCAGGATGAGTTCTCAGCTGCTTACACTTTGCCCCAAGAACCCTCAGGTCCCTCCTGGTTGCCTCTTCTAACCCTACTTGGATGGGAACAACTAGGACACAGAACAACCCTCTTGTCCTACACTAGGTGACACTGAGGAAGTAACAACTCTCAGAGGTCACCATCCCCAAACGCCTGCCACTATGAATACCAAAACAGCCCAAAAGTTAGGGGGCTGCACACAGCCCTGAATCATGGAACAAAGCCCCGAGTACCTGCAAGGGTCTAAGCAAGTGCCCTATACCCAGGGAGTGGATGCTAAGTTAGGGAAGGAGCATGCAGTGGCAGAGAATGGAGGAAAAGGAAAGACTGTGTCTTAGTAACTTTGTGCTGTTTTCCTGCTTTTGCAGGACATTTATAGCGAGTCCTGGGCTCACATCTATGAGGTTCCTTCCAAGCCCGGGCCCTCTAAGCTCCCAGCCATGACAGAACCACGCAGCCCATTCTCCTGCTGGGCAGTGATACCAGATGGAGAAACCTCTTGTGTGGTGACAGGAGACCTGTCCCTACTTGGGCAGAAGTCGCCCTGCTCCTGTCCACCTCGCTCTCTGCTCCCTACTTTCTCAGAAGCAAACAGTGCTGACAATAAGCAGCAACATCAGGCCCTTCTGTCCTCAAGCAAGCCACACACAAGCTTCGTGGGAAAGAGTGACACATAGATGGGACAAAGAAGCAGCCAGTGCATAGGAGGTGTCAGAGTCACAGAAGGAAACTGAGGCCAGAGTGAGGAGGGGCCACCTAGGGACGAAGGCAGGGACTGTGGGGGCTCTTGGAGGAGCTGAGACACCAGTGACCTCCCAAAGCGGGACAGCAGCCTACACCTCCAAAGACAAAGAAAATCTAAATTATTGAAAGGCAAGAGGATCGCAATAGCAAATGGACCTTGTTTGGCTATTTTCCCTGCTGTTCACTGTCCTCTTCCTGTCCCTCACAGAGACAGCCCACAATGGGGGCGGGGCCTGCCCCTTTGGGGAAACTGCTAGAAGCTCCAGCAGTGCAGATTCTCCCCACAGAGCTCGTGGCCTTCAAAGATAGTGTGTAGATAAACACACACACACACACACACACAAATATTATTCCCTAGCAGAGAAAAGTGAAAAGGAAGACATCCGCTACTCATGACTGACAGCTTGGGGTCCCTGAAAGAAAATGAGGACAGATGGGAACCAGGAGCTGTTTCAGCACCAGCAAAAGCCCCAAATACTGCATTTCCGCACAACAGAGCCACTTGTCTCTTTCTTATTGAACAGTTTAGTTGACAGAGCTGGCTAGCAGGGCTGTGAGTGGCCTTGCCAGCCATGCTATGCAAGACATGGCAGTTTGGTTAGAAACTAAACGACACAGGGGACAGCCAGGTATGGTGGCACACACCTGCAATCCCAGCACTCAGGAGGCTGAGGCAGGAGGATTGTTGTGAATTTGAGGCCAACCTAAACTACATACCACGGGCCTGGGGAGATAGTTCCAAGCCATAAATGACTGCCTGGCAAGGGCAGGGTCTTGAGTTTGAACCCTGATCCCACAGGGGGGAAAAAAACTACATAGCAAGACCCTGTCTCAAAAATTTTTTTAAATTAATAACACAGAGGAAAATACATTTGGGAATTTGGGGTATTTCTTCCTAAGGAAATGCTTCCGCAAGATTGAAGAAACTATCTCAGTCCTGCAGGGAAGGAAAGGAGGCCCGAGGCTGCTCCTGACCGTCTTGATTAAATGATAGAGATGGGCACTAAACTGCTTTCTAAGAGCGGCAGCTCTGATTTTCCAGGGCTCTTGTCCTGATAAGTAAAAGGTGTCTGGGAAGGGGCAGAATGGCTAAAGACGAGGTGCAGAGGAGGCTGGAGCATGTTGCTAAGGGCCTTTTCCACACCTTATACTCAGTTTAAGTCTCTTAAGATATCTTAAACTATAAGGTCCATGTTCAGGAATAGAGGACAGGAGGTCCATGGAATGGAAAATGGGGAGTTGTGGTGCAGAGAGTGGGGATTTTGAAGACAACCCCAAGGTCAAGTTGAACCCTGCCATCGGCCCACTGCATGACTTATAGCCAAGCAAGTCACTGATCGCCATATCTCAGGGTCTCTTCTCAGAACGATGATGTTTGCCAGTACCTCTGCCATGACAAAATACCATGAAGGGGGACACACTGGGGGGTATGGAAATCAGGGAGGAGAAAAGGGGGCTCACCTGCTCGGCTGCTGTGTAACACTGGCCAGAGGCAACAGTCGGTGTATTATACTAGAGAAGGTAACTGTGTAAAAACTGGAAAGAAAGAAAGAAAGAAAGAAAGAAAGAAAGAAAGAGAGAGAGAAAGAAAGAAAGAAAGAGCTCAGTCTCTAAAAAACCCAGAAGCACCTGTAGAAAAACTACACAGAAAATAATAAAATACTAAAGTAGCAGGTTACACAAAAGCCAATGCCATACGTATTTATATATATGGCATACAATACATAGATAGCTATAAAACCTTGCTTTGCAAGCAGACCATTCTAGAAGCTAGCTCGTATTCTAAATCACTTGCATATCAAAGCAAATTCTCCATAAGAATTGATAGAAACTCAGATGATTCGTTCCACAACCCAAAAATATTCAAATAAAAGTGATTGCAATCCTGTAACCTAATGCAAAATAATAAAGAAAGTGCAAAATACAAAGAAAAATAAACAAATCAGCCTGCACTCGCCTTTGAAAACCTTGATGGCTGGTGTGAGGGAGATAGGAGCGTTATCATGCAGGACAACTTTGTCACTAGCAGAATCGCTGCTATCTCCTGGCTCAATGGAATCTTTTTTTTTTTTTTTTATCAATCTTTAACAAGAAACTTATTCAAAGACACTGGCTTTTTCCTCCTTTTGAGGATCTCGTGAAAATGTGACATTGCATTTTCATTACATTAAACAGATTCATCACTCACCCTGATGCCACCTTATTTATTCAGGTGATGATTTCTACACAGTGCTGCACCATCTGGCGCCTTCACCATGTCTCCCTAATCTCATTTCAAATGAGGGATTCCTTTGCCTTTTTTCCCTCCTTCACTGCAGACAAGATCTCCAGAACCTCTAGCCACAGTCCCACGGCAAGAGAACAGAAAGAACCTTTGGGTCAGTTACGTCACAGTAGGCTGTGACATTCGTTGTCATAGCCTACTCATATAGCAAGACATCGCTCATTGATCAAGTTAAAATTTATTGGAAACGTTTGCTCATCTTGCAGAACACTCGGAGCACGTCCCATGCACTCCAGGGTTTCACTGTGTATGCTGTAGATGCAAAAACTAAGATTGAAGAGAAAATCTCACTTATATTATAAAATCAAATCAAATGTCTCTTAATAAAATTAAAAAAGAGTCAAAAGCCATATGAGATGATAATTAAACCCTTCTTGCCAGACGTGGTGGCACATTCCTGTAACCCCAGCACTCAGGAGGCTGAGGCAGGAGGAAGGCCCTGAGTTCAGGCCCAGCCTGCACTACATAGCAAGACTCTGTCTCAAAAAAAAAAAAAAAAAAAAGTAAATCTTGACGGGCATGGTGGCTTACACCTGTAATCCCAGCACTTGGGAGCCTGAGATAGGAGGATCAGTGCGAGTTCAAGACCAGTCTGGGCTACAAAAGTGAGCTCAAGGCCAGCCTGAGCTGCATAGTGAGACCCTGTCTCAAAAGGACAAAACCAAAACAAACAAACAAAAAAAACCAGTAAATCCTTTTGAAAGACACAAAAGTAATCTGAATGGAAGGAATATTGTGTGATCAAATAGACTCAGAGGATATAGAAAACAGCTCTAATTTATAAATTTAATACAGTCCAGATTTTTTAAGATACCATCTTTCTCTTCTAGAGTTCATTAGACATTTCATTTGCAAGCACAGATGTTAAGAAGAGCCAGAAGGAAAAAAAAAAAAAAAAAAAAAACCTAAACAAGAAGAACAAGAGGGAGAAGATTTAGTGGGTTCAGGAGGGGCAACTCCACCACATATTAAAACATACTAAAAGTCTCTACAGTTACAAATTTAGTAGAGGCACAATGAACATAGGACACCCACAGAACAGACTAGAAAATCCAAAGGTAGGCTCTATGGCATATGGAAGCTGAATGTTGATGAGGAAAGCATGTGGTGCCAATAGGGGAAAGCTGGCTACACAACCAAGGGCACGTGGTCCTCGTGACGAGGGAAAGGCGTTCTAGCTGTCCTGGCCCTGTCTCTTGCTTCACCGTAGGATCAATTCTACATGTTTCCTAGATGTCAATGTTTGAAAAGAAAGCATATAGCTAGAAATATGGGTGAATTCCTTTACAACCTAGATATGAGAAGTTTTCTTCTCTGCCAAAATGTTCAAATTTTGCACTACAAAATAACACTAGGAGCAAAATGAAAAGATAAGCAACAAGCTAGAAACAGTATTCACAACTTTGACTACTAAGGGTTAATATTGGGGCCAGTGAGATAGCTCAGCAGTCTAAAGCACCTGCTTAGGCAAGCTTAGGCAACCGCAGGGATGGTGATTCAATCCCTGGCACCACATGCTGTGCCAGCCCCATCCCCCAGGGCAGGCTGGGCCAGCCATAATATAAATAACTAAATAAAGTTAAAAAAGAAAACAAAAGGTTACATCATTTTTGTTTTTTTTAAGTACTATTTAAAATTTGAAGTTCAGGACCAAGGAGACAGCTCAGTGGAATAAGTGCTTGCCTGTCAAGCACAGGGTCCTGAATTCAATCCCTGGTACCACAAATAAATAAATAAAAATAGAAAAAAATAAAACTGAAAGTTGAGGAAAAAAGCAATAATACTCTATTTTTAGATAGGCTAGAGATATGAGCACTTGACATAAAAATAAATGAAAGTGGCTCCTAATGGTATAAAAGGATGTTCAGCTGTATCCACACTAAAAGAAAATTTTTAAATCTTCCTGAGATACCATTCTCACCTATCAGATTGTTAAAACATTAAGTGTGTCTTTGTATTGTGCTGGTGAGGCTTTGAGTAAACAGGCATGTTTACACAATGCTCATAAAAAATGTCACCATCCCTATGGAAAAGAGATGGGCAGTACCCACAAACACACACACACACACACACACACACACACATATACACACACACATATATCTCCTAACCTAGTAATCCTACTTCTAGGAATCTCTCCTAATAATATTAGCAAAACTACAAGTAAGACATATGTGCAAGTCTGCTCATTTCAATTCTATCTATAAAAGCAAAAGACTAAACATCTATGAGGGGCGGGGGATGCTAATTGAGAAAACTGGATGACTCTGTGAGGATTATGGCACGGTGATCACACTCCAGGATATTTCACTGAACTAAGTGGCAAGGTGGGGACAGTGTTTCATCTTACCATTTATCTCAGAAAGGAAAAGTGGGTTGGGGAAATAGCTCTGTGGCATAACACTTGAAAGAAAGAAAGAAAGAGAGAAAGAAAGAAAGAAAGAAAGAAAGAAAGAAGTGAACATACACATAGATATTTGTTCACACTGTAAAAAATGAAAAGCGTGTTTTTAGATCACTTACCAAAGCAGGGAGGAAATACAGTAGAAGGGGAAGGAATGGACACTAGTTTTTAAATTTACCAGGTGAAGATGAACTGTGAAAACATTTTGCAGAATTACAAAATTAAATCTTAAGAAAATCCTAAAATTAAAAAGAAAAGGAAACAAATGAATCCAACAATATATGAAATTGATGGCACAATCATACAGAGAACTATTCCAAAGAATTTTATAAACCACAGAACCTTGACTGTACATCCCCAGTGGAGAAGCAGAAGAGAGCTAGAAAAAATGAAACCCTTGAATGTTCTGGAGCCATATTGCTGGTGGTGGGGTTGGCATAGTTTTTCTGACACTGATGTCTATATTTGCCATATAATCTGTAGGACAATGTAAACAACTAATTATATTTGAGTTATGAAAACCTGAGACTTTTGTGTGGGTAAAAGGAGATAGCATTGAAAGATAGATTTAGTTTCATGACAGTTCTTTAATCCTGAATTTAAATAGGAACTATCAGTATAGATTCATCATACATGTGATCACAAAATAAATATACCCTTATCTTCTATGTGACCACTGGAAAGATCTAGAAACAAGGCGAACATCTAGAGTCCATGGTCAATCAAGTGGCAATGAGCACTTTTTACTTCAGATTTTGTTCCCCAATAATCAATCACCTTTCACAAAGAGATCAGTGCTCTTTGGAGAAATGATTGATGAGACTGAAATATCTGACCAATCAGACAGCAAAGAAGTTATAAGAACTACTACAGTTACATCAAAAGACACAAACCAATTTGAATAGCATCTACTAGCCAAAGATGGTTATGTGTCATAGCAATCTTTTTTTAAATGTAGTTGGTACAGGGTCTCACTATGCAGCTCAGACTCATAGTGATCCTCCTGTTTTCAGCCTCCCCTGCCCTGGGATTATAGGTATGTGCCACCACACACTCAGTCTCAGTGTCTGGCTTAGTGTGCCCAGGGTCAAGGCCAGCATGACATGTGGTGCAGGGGATCGAATCCCAGTGCCTGCGTGTGCCTAGGCAGGCACCTAGGCTGCAGAGCTATCTTGCCGGCCCTAATCATAGCAATCCTAACTGTAGTGGATTGAAACTACATTTTAATCCATTAGTTTGGTATAATACTTAAAAAGACTACTTAATCACCTTTGGATCTTCTGGGAACCAGTTTATTTTGAAAACAGGTAACTAGCAAAGGAGAATCAAGGGTTTCTCTGCCTTTCCTATAAGACCTCTAGGTATATCAGCTGAGAAAAATAAAGATAAAAGGAATCTTTGTATAGAAATATTCTAACTAGTAAACAAGAAAGAACAAGTACCAATTTATTTTTATAGCTATTATGAAAATTGAACTATAATAAAAGCATGATTCCAGGCAACAACAGCCACCAAAAGGCAGCAAATATCACCACAGGAGACCCCTGCACATTATAAACTTGCTGGTAGAGTAGCAATGCCCTCATGAAGCAACCTTCAAAAGAAGCAAAACTAAGGGCCAGCCTGATAGCTCAGTGAACTGCAGTGCCTGCTTAGGTAGAGCATAGTGGCTGGAGTTCGATTCCTGGTGCACTGTACCAAACCTGCCCCCAGAGCACACTGAGACACTGATTGAGACCGGGCATAGTGGCACACGCTTGTAATCCCAGTGCTTGGGAGGCTGAAAACAGGAGAATAACTACAGAGTTCGGATCTACATAGTGAGACCCCATAGGCCCTGTCCTAAATACATTAAAAAAAAAAAAAAAAAAATCAAAACTAAAAGTGATTAAACTTCAAGCTAAAGTTAGCAATTTATAGAAAATACCAGGGTCAGACTAACAACAGGCCCAAAATAGCCAAGTCCATTGTCAGTTCACCCAGGGTTCCAGGGCTGGTAGGGCATGAGGTACTAGGAATCGAACCCAGGTCCTTGCACTTTCCAGGCAGGCACTTAGACGGCCAGCTATCTCTCCAGTCCATACCTACTATTTTTCTTTTTCTTCTATTTTTCAATAAATAAAAATTGCAAAAGTAGTAGAGAGGGAAAGGGAAAAGCTTTAAAATTACAATTGTAACTTGACATATTAGTCCATGGAAACAGTTTGTTTAGATCACTAGCCAGATAAACTGTTAAATAATACATTAGAAAAAAAAATGAGGAAAAATGAACACAGAGTTTATCTTTGATTGGTATTGAATAATTACTAAGTTTTAAATGTGACTATAGTTGTGATTATGTGCTTTATTAATAGCAGCTTTATAAGTAAAATAAACCAAGCATTTGTAATCGATAGAGCTGTGTGCTGGGGGTGCATTAGACCATTCATTTTCCTTTGCCTGAGTTTTTTTGTAATACAAATGAAGACAAAAGACCTCCCCCGTAGGTCTTTGGAAGTTCAGTGGAACGCCTTGTGTAAGCTGCCTGCCGCGTGGTCAGTGTCCAGCTCAAGCGCAGAGCTGCCCGCACTGAGTGGTCAACAGAAGCCACTGTGTTGACTTTCGCGCATTCATGAGTTGTTCAGAACAACGCGTGGCTTCCAGGTTTCCAGAAACTGCCGGGTACCCACGAACTCTCAGGAGGGCTCCCTGGTGAGATGGACCGTGAACCTGCACGTGGGTCCCAACGAACGCTCCAGAGCCACCATTCCTGGGCCTGAGTGGGCCGCAGGAGCTCGGTCCCAGCAGGGCAGTCGGGGGCCAGGTCTACAGCACTGCAGGGGTCACATCTCCACCTCCAGCCTTGGGCCCTGCCCAGAGGAGTGAGCCCCTCGGGGCCAAGCCAGGAAGCTGCAGGCTGCAGGCCTCGCAGGAGTGCTCTCACCAGACCTGAAGGAGAGGAGGGGCCCCACTTCCACGCTCAGCACCCCTGAACCCTGCTGCTGTTCCAAGAGCAGCGACTCTCCTCTGGGAAGCCAGCACCACACTGCAGTGTGGGGTAAGAAGTGCAGGCTGCAACACCCCTCTGTGCCCAGTTAACTCCATTTCTCACTCAAGTGGCAGGCCTGGGTGCCTCTGGGGCTGGGCGGAGACCGAGCAGTAACCCCATAAGAATGCTTCACCTAAGTAGAACAGGTAGCATTAAATCTCCTGCCAAGGGAGTCGCACTAGGGGTGTGACTGGGCTGTCTCTAAACCACAGAGAATCCAGGGAAAGCTTCCACAGGGAGAGAGGGTGGAACGGGACAGGAAAAGACCTAGTTCAGCAACCTCCTCAGAGCCCAACCCGAGTGAACCAAACATCAGCGCAGGACAGGCCTGCTGCACAAACGGCCTGGCCCCCCAGAACAACTGCAGCTTAATCCAGCCAGCTGGCTCAGTGAGGGGACTCGTGTGTGGCACCAGCAGAACCAGGCACAGGGTCCCCAGCGGCCTGGCCGGGTTTATGCTGATCTGCTGGAGTTGAGGACTCAATTTAGGCAAATAAAATCTCGTTTATTGTTTGTGGCTGGGGAACGGCACATAAAGGCACATTTATCTGGTTGCAAATGAACTACATGAGCTGAAGCTCACAAACGCATTATTCAGCAGAAATGAGAAGCTATTTAGGCTATTATCAGGAGGTAATGAAATGCAGTGAAAGCTCCACCACCCTGACCAGCTACTGGGAAACAAACTTACAATTTTTACTTATTTATCTCAAGAGCCAAGGAATAACCAGCTGGTTGGGCTTAGAGGAAAGACTACAGAGTGGAGAGAGAAATGAAGTTAGGCAGGGTCTGGCACAATTATCCAGAAAACAAACACCCTGTCTGGACTCTAGCTGCCCCTCTAGCCTAGGCCCCACCCCTCATCCTCAGGGGTCCCTTCTCAGACCCTCCCCCAGCCCTGATGGCCAGAGCACAGTGAGTCACTATTTTCCTCATGATCATTCCCTAGCAGAGCATTTCGCAGCCCTGCTCCTAGCCAGCTCTGAGGAGAAAGGTTACCTGACTGGTGAATTTTTATTTCCTAAAGAAATGAGGTCCTGTTTTAGCTTCCTAGAGCCTTGGCTCAGTTGTCACGTAATGAAGAGGAGACCCACAGACTGAAGGTCTCTTGTGGGCTGCTGTGAGCCCTGGCTGAGACAAGGTGGTTCTTGAAGGCCCTGAGGCATCTCGGGAGTTCCTGGTGTCTGCTGGATGCACAGCAGTCCCCAAGGACCTTGTCTTCCTGCACACAAGCAGTGTGGCTGCTGGTACAGGCAGGTCCCTGAACTCCCACTGCAGTTTCCTAGATCCGACCACCCTCTTGTTTCCCAATAGAACTGTGGCCCTTGATGAGACTGCCCACGATCCACTGTCTACACCATCATTGTGATCTACGGCCTTGTGTTTGCAGGGTGGCTGTGAGTTAGAACAAGAATTTGTGCTCTCGCCGGAGCCTCTCAGCAGGGCCTTCTCACTAAACATTTGTCTCACTATCCTGGACGTGAGAAGTCCAGACCAAGGTGCCAGCAGGATGGTCTCCCGGGAGCCTCACTGGGCTCCTAGTGGGCAGTTTCCCCCACCCAGAGCCGTCACACACACGTGTGTCTTCTGTATCTGTGTCCTCATCTCTTCTTCCGAGCATACCAGCCATCGGTTAAGGGACAATACTCACAACTCCATCTTAATGACCCCTTCAAAGATCCAGTCTCCTACAGCAGTCCCTCCCTGGGAATTTAGGGCTTCAACAAGGGAATCCAGGGGTAGGACACAGTTCAGACCATAACCCCCATGTTACAAAGAAACTGAGGCCTGGGAAGATTGCTTCCTGCAAAGACCAATCCAGCTAAGAGTTCATTTTAAGGCAGGATCAATTCAGGGTTTGTTTTTTGTTTTGTTTTGGGGTTTTTTGCTTTTTTTTTTTTTTTTTTTTTTTTGACTCCCAAAGTTTTATTCAAAACTTCCCGTCATGCTTATTTATAAAACTAGAGAGATTTCCCTCCCAGGCTCCTGGTGAGCAATCTTCCATGAGCACCCTCTGGCTGATGAGCCAGAGCAGTCGGCTGAGGCCCTTCTCCGAGGGGCGCTCAGGCTCAGGGACGGGCTTCCTTTCTTCCTTTTCTTTCCCTTCTCTGCCTCTTTTAGTTTAGAATGAGCTGTCAGAAAGGGTGATTGATCCTTACAGGAGCATAGCTCTGACTGCAGCTAACTGCTTCAACTAGGACACAGGGGGCTGGGGTGGCTTCCAGCTCTTCAGACAGCTCAAGACTGAGACTTGAAAGTTTAATAGCTTTGCTGCCTGCTGAGAATGGCGCAGGCTCCCTTGGGGTTTAGTTTTTCTTTTCAGTGATTTGAGCGCTTAGAAAAATGAGCTGAGCAGTTGGCCCGCGAGGCAGAACATCTATATCTGACTAGAGTTCAGGGACTCCCTGTGGTGCTTGGCTCAGGCTGCCCTGCCTCTCCACCTTAGGAGATGGGCACCTGCCTGCCTGGCAGCCACTTCTGCCCCGCGTGAGACCTATATCAGGAGTTTTAAACGCTGCCAGGCTGGCTTTCCTACACCTAGAACCTAATTCCATGGGTGACTCAGGGGCCTAAGAGCTTGTTGCATGAGGTGAAGAGGGTACCTGCGGCAGCATGCCCCCCAGTGGTGCCATCTGCCGGGGTCAGACCCATGGTGTGAGCCTACGAGCAAAGGCCACGGAGGATGGGCTCACAGGCAGAGTCAGGTTTGTTAGCTTGCTGCAGCAGAAGAGAAGCATGCTGGGAATGCCAGGGGCACCTGGGGAGGAGCAGGTCAGGATGGCCTTGCTGGGGGGCGGGGCCTGCGCTGTGATTTGGGCTCCGGGTGAGGGAGTAAGCCCTGGCTCGGCCTTTGATGCTGGCAGGAAGTGGCGACTGGTGATCTGCGGCGGAGGCGGGCTGAGAGCGGCAGCCAGCATGGAAGCGACCCTCACTCAGCCTTGTGTCTGCTCCTGAGTGGCTGGCTAGCAGTGCCCTTGCCTCTCCGCTCAGATGTAGGGGTGTGGTGTGCCCTGGCCTCACTTTCCTGCATCGTCCCAGTCGTCCTTGTCTGGTTTCAGCCCACGCTGTGAGAATACTGCGATCTTGCTGTTGGCTGCGATCTCTCAGACAGTAAGTCCCCTTTCATAGGATTGTGGACTAGGGGCTAGAAAGTTAGCTTGGTGCTGTTTCTCGAACACCCAGGGTGGTGCCAGGCACATCGTAGGTACCCACTAAGCAGGGCTTTGATTGACAAATGGAAGTGCCTGGCAAAATAATAAGTTAATAAGACGTAGCTGTGTTAGCTTCCCAGGGCTGCCCGCACAAAGCGCCACAAATTGGATGGCTTAGGAGAACACACCTTTATTTTCTCACAGTCCTAGAGACTTGATGCTGGAAATCAGGGTGTCTGTAGAGCACCAAGGGAGAAGCTGCTCGGTGTGGCTGCCCTGGCTCCTGGTGAGGGCTGGCCATCCTTGGCTTGCAGAGGCACCACCCCAGTCTCAGCCCTCACCCCCTCTTCACCCCTGCATTCAGATTTCCCTCTTCTCAAAGACATCACTCACATCGGAGAGAGGTCCGCGCTAATGATCCATCTTAACTCAGTTTCATGGGCGAAGTCCTAATTTGCAAAGAAGGTCACGTTCACAGGCACAGTGCTGGGCTTAGGACTTGAACGTATTTTTTGAGTGCTACCTAATTCTACCCCTAGCAGTAGCTGTTACTTTCACATGGTAATCCTGACTTCCAACACTTCATCCTGTTCCTCAAATGCCACTCCAAAAAAGTTCCAGAAATAAAGGTATTTTTGTGCCTAACCCACTTCCTTTCCCACTTGAAATGAGATTCCCTTGTCAAGTCACAGTGTGGAGGTGGCGTTCAGAAAGGCAGGCCATGAGTCAGAAGGCCCGGGAGAGTAATGCCCATACAGCAGTAACACAGTAAGCGTCACTAAGTTACTATGTGGGCTTTGAATAAGTTAGCCCACCTCTCGGTCCTCAGCAATTACTGCAAGGGTCTGGATCCCACTGGTATCGGCCTGCAAACACACAGGAACTAGGCCAGATTCCCTTTCACGATTGATAGGCAGGTGGGACAGACCCTCGTGGTAGACACAAGGAGCCCTGGCACAGCTGCCTCCCCACTGGCCCTCTTTCTGGTTACTAGTCTGTCCTGGCACAACCCCTTTCCTTCTGATCTGTAAGATCAGAAGACAGAACTCTCAGACCTCCCAGAACTTCAGCCACAGACCTTTCTGACTCTACTGAGCATCTTCAAGCAAGGGACAAAGCCTAGAAAAATGTGGGTCTCCCATGATCCTAAATCCCTGGTCCTCGGAGGCTCACTTGGTGGCTGGCCAAGGCCAGGGATGTGTGGAACATGGTGGCACTAAGGATCCGCTGATGGCCTATGCCCCAGTATTGATGAAGAGCAGTTTATGAGCTCTTACAACTGCCAGACTGTATCCCAGAGGTTGCTAAAAGACAGTGAAGAGAGAAATTGTCCAGACTGGAATTTACTGACAGTACAAAAAAGCCCACACCTGATCCAAGTTCATAAGACCCCATATTAAACTAAACCAATGAGCAGCTGAGGCATCCAGCTTGTATTTAGCACCTGTGGGTAGCTGAT
>PVKN010002769.1:0-40667 GCA_004027915.1 Capromys pilorides
ACACAGGCTAGGATTCAAAGGACCTCATGGCTGAGCAAAGATGGGAACCTGGGTCTTTGGGGGCACTGGGGCATGGTTCTGAGCAGCAGTGTTCTCTATAATATTGGAAGCTTATTGTAACTCCTCTGGTTAAGTATTGAAATACATGACCTCAGATTCCCCATGGGGAGAGGCTGCAAGCAGGAGAATGCTGCTTAATCCAGGTGACAACCAGGGAGCTAGGACAGCTGTGAGTTGGCCATCCAGCAGCACAGCCTTATGGGGAGAGATGCCAGAATGCATGGCAGGCAGGGGAGGGCAGGAAAGGATGCGCAGGTGCTTGAGGAAACACAGGTAAAACTCAACATCCTTTGTTGTCACTATGCCGTTCATGCTGAACTCATTGTGTAGCCCAGGCTGGCCATGAACTTGCGGCAGCCCTCCTGCCTCAGCCTCCTGAGGGCTGTGTTTACAAGTGCTCCACCAGGTCCGGCCTTCAGTTTGGAATTTTAAGAACATTTGTTTGCAAAATGAGTTGGGTCCTACAGTCCTGTTTCTGACTTGGCCATCTTCCTCAGGTCCTGCTATTTATTTTAAGTTGCTGTTGATTGGTACTGTGTATTGAGTACTTCTTACAGCTCAGCTGAGCATGTAGCATATGTCCTGAAATGCCCGTGTCTTTTATATATGTCCTTTATGCCACAATGACTGAAGGGGATTATCTCAGGATCTCCCTAGTTTTCAGGTAAAGAAGCACTGTCACAGACGAGTCTAGGACTACCTGAGGTCACTCAGTCACAGTTTCAGTCCTGCCAGCCTACCGTTTTCTACCCTGACTCCCCTCCAATCCAGTTTCTCCCTAGCAGCCCCTAGGGTCTTTTTATGTCCTAGGCCATGACTGCTTATGAATGTGAAGAAGAGGATGTTACTGCCTAGGTCCCAAATGCAGGAAGCTGGTTGAAAACTGGATGGCGTGAGGGCGGAGGCATCTGCCCCCAGGGTCACACAAAAACTGCCCCAGCTTCAAATGGGATTCCCAGGAGGTTGAGATAGCTGCAGGAGCCACCCGTCAGAAGTCCTGGGCTGGTGACTGCCACCCAAAACCTACTTGTTTATTGCAAAGAAACCTATTTAGAAAAAGCAACTTACACATTAACACGCAACACCACCACGTGTGCCATAGATCTGCCACACCAAGCAGGAGTGCCTGGGTCATGGTCGCTTGCTCTTCTCCTTGTCCAAAGGTTGGAAGCAGTAAGGGACCTGGGCCTAGGGGCAGCAGCAACTCTAGAGCTTATGCATCAATGTCAGTCTGCTGTGCCCTTCTGTCACAGCACAGCTGAGACAGAGTAATGCATCACGAACAGAAACTTAGCTCAGAGTTGTGGAGGCTGGGGCATCGCAGCCAAGGTGTGATCGCAGCACGTGGTGAGGGCCTGCCTGCCATATCAGCCATGGCAGAGGGCAGCAGGCAGGAGATACCAAACAGGGCCACGCTGCGTGTACGGCATTGGGGTTGCTGTTGTAACAGCATTAACCCATCCCAGAGGGCAGAGCCTTCCTAACCCACCTCAGCAGTTTCACACTGGAGACTAAGATTCCTGACCCATGAGTGCTGGGGACAGGGTGGGCCATGGAGGCATCAGAAAGCACAGTGGCAGCCTGGGCTCCAGGACAGATGGTACAGACCACTGTTCCTGACATCCTCAGCTGGGGTCAGGGTTGCCAGGCAAATCTGGGTCCTTCCTGGGCCCTCACTTCCCTGCACGTTCTTGTCCCTGGCTATAGACACCAAATATTTCTGTTTCCTCCCTAGGCGGATAAGAAAGACCCCCAGGGTAATGGCACGGTGGCTGGATTTGAACTGCTGCTCCAGAAGCAACTGAAAGGCAAACAGATGCAGAAAGAGATGTCCGAATTCATCAGGGAAAGGTAAGGCCTGGGTCCCACCAGCTCTGGCCACTGGTTGCAGAGCCCACCTCAACCTCTCCTCAAGGGAGTCAACAAACTCAGCACCCCACATCCAGCCTGGGCCTGGGTAGTGCTAAGGGGAGGGTAAGACTGGAATCCCAGATGTCTGGTCCCAGGACACATCTGTCCCTCCGATGTATAGCTTTGGCCTATCTAGTGTTCGTAAAGATTTAAAATAAAAAAGATTGGGAGATTCTTACATTAAAAGCAGGATACCTGGCATCTGTTGAGAAAACAGCGTCGTAGGGATGGACTCCGTGTACCTAGGGCAGCAGTCGGCCGGGGCCGAGGACCAGCCACCGTGTGCGCAGGACCCAGGTTCCCGTTTTCCTGCAGTCTCCACCACCTCTCGTAATTCCTCCCAGATGGCTCCACTCCTCTACTGCCTACCTCGCCTTCATTTGAAGCCCTGCCCTGTACCATAGCCCAGGACAGAAATGGCACCTTTTAGTTCATCTGTGAACCAAAACTGTCCCAGGCCAAAGGGTATGAAAACATCCCTCATCACGAAAGATTATAGCAGTGGTTTGTCTGAAGAGCTTGGGAACATAGATAAAGAAACAATAAATTCAGCCCAATAGGAATAAGTAAAACTGCCCTAAACAGAACAGAACAGAACAGAACAGAACAGAACAGAACAGAACAGAACAGAACAGAACAGAACAGAACAGAACAGAACAGAACAGAACAGAACAGAACTCCCTGCTCCACTTCCTTTCTCTCTCTCTCCACATCCTGGGAATCTGCTAAGGACACACTCAGCTACACCCCTGCACACCTGCGCACATGCCTGTGTGTGCGATTTTCCATAGTTTCCAAGGCCTGCTAGCAATACTTATAGCAAATGGCAATGTCTTTTAAAAATATTTCTTTTCATTATCACAACAGTAATCAGGTAATGATGCTTTGGCATTTTAAAGCACCCTTTTCCTTAGGAGGCCGATTTTCTATTTGTATAATCAAATCTTTATTTTATGTCCCATTAAGCTGGTGGGAAATTGGAAGGCTGCATTGCTCAGGTACAAGAAAACACAATGATAAAGCAAGCTAATATGACAGGGTGGTCTGAGCCAAAGCCAGAACATGCATGTGGCTTACACCCATCACAGCGTCATGGCAGCAAATACGTGGTCCTCCCCGAGCAAACTCAGATTCCTGGATCTTTCCTCAGTTGACCTCAAGGTCCCATGGGGGAAGGGCCTTCCTGAGCTAGAAGGGGTGAGAGTGCAGGTGCAGTGGAGGGAGTGTTCCTGGCAGTGGGGCCAAGGGTGGAAGTGACACAAGCTGGCTCCAGAGATGGGAGCCAAGAGGCAGATGGCACACACACTAGCTGCACCTGGTGCCGGCCGTTGACATCATGGCATGGCTAACCTGTTTCCAAAGGTCTTGGCCATGGTCTGGAGGTGTGGTCCAGGTCCTCCTGGGGTGGGCTGGTGGTGAAGCCAGAGGGAATGGAGAGGGAGCAGCAGAGGTGAGAGATAAGCCAGTGCTAAACTGCAGAGAGCCACGATACTGGCCAGAGGTGGAGGCCGAAGCCAAGCAGGAGGAGAAGGACGAGCTCTGCATGTTCCTGCAGCCAATCTGGCACCAGTTATTACTCAGGATGCTGGCACTGGGCCTCGGTCACTACCCTGTCTGTGTCATTGTGCCCTTTGGGAATGGCTGCCTGAGCAGTCAGGAGCAAACGCTGCAGCCCTGGGCTCTCGGCGCTTTTCTTCTCCGCACACCAGGGGCTCTCTGCTGTCCCTGTCCTGTGCTCTCATTCGTAGCACATGTTCCAGTTCCTTGGTTGTGATAAGTACAAATCTCCTGCCTCCTACCACACTCAAAGGAGCACTTAGGAGGGAAACATCGCTTGTGGTGGCGCACCTAACATAATGTGCCTGATTATACTAACACTCCCCAGACAGAGACTCCGAGAATAAGTTGAGGGCCTGCCTGCTGGAAGCTATATCCAAGGCAATATCCCTCTCCAGGGAAATAGCCGCAGTTCTGGGCACTATCTGGTTTCCATGGAAACACTCATGCCCTTAACAATACTTGGCAATTAGATGCACTGGAGATGGAGACCATGGAGGGATGTTCTGTTCTTGCTTTGGAGGGGCTAAGGCCATCCTAGAGCATCTGAACCCAATGTTCTGGTCTGGAAGGGACAGAGGACACACTGGGCGTCCATGCTGGTCCATGCCACGTTGCATTCATTCACGGGAGGGCTCTTATGCATCCAGCCTTGTGCTCAAAGCTGTGCAAGTGACAGCGCTCATTTTCAAAGTGTGGAGACAGGCAGAAATATCCACCCATACAGATGAGAAGATGGAGGTCTGAGGAGTTTCAGTCACTGTCCAATAAATATTACACTCCTCCTGAGTCAGGTAGATAAATGAAAGCCACATGTGCTCAGGGTTTGTGTTCTATCGTGGCCCACTGGGTTCTTTTACACAGTTTCTATGTGGCTGGGTGGGAAATTGCATCCATGGTTTAGCGATGGAGCACCGAAGCAGTATGTTTTCTCCCTTTACAGGATAAAGATTGAAGAAGAATATGCAAAGAACTTAGCTAAGCTCTCTCAGAACTCCCTGGCTGCACAAGAAGAAGGGTGAGTTGGAGGACAGTGGTGAGGGGGTGGGGGACAATGAGGAAGAGCGACCCTTTTCCACTCATCACTGACCACTAGCATAGACCTTTTGGGTGGAAGCACTGCATAGACCTGACCTAAGATGGGCTCTGTGCTCAGGTTGCCTCCTCCCTGCTCAATGTGGTTCTTTATGACTTAATGTGATACCATGGCTCAAGGCAGGTAGGTACTCATGGTTCAGAAAAGGTGTTCATAGCTCAAGGCACATGTTTGTGGTTGGGGTGGGTGTTTACAGCTCGAGGTGGGTGCCTGTGGCTTGGTGCATAGGCATCAGTGCTCCAGGAGGACATTTCCACGTTGTCTTCTCTCTTGTGACTGTGCCGCTGGCCAAGTGCTACAGTGTATCAGAGCCCCCAGTCCCCTCATAGGTTGGCTATGCCCACCCAAGACATGGGTTCTGGGAGGGCAGGCTGGAGGGAGGAAGCCAAGTCTGAGAGAAGTTCATATCCAGCCCCTTTTGGCTCTGCAGGGCATGAGCCCCACGCTCCCTACACCCCTGCCACAATAGTCTAGACATCTGTGGATGAGGCCTGGATTGGAAACACTCGGCCTGATTCTTCTAGCCACAGAAGAATTCCTAGTGGATGAGAGACTACAACCTTCTCTACTGTATCTCAGCCTCATGCACCGTTGGCAAGCATGCTGAATGACACAGCCACTGTGAGCAGCAGTCTGGCAGGACCTCAGAAAGCTCAGCAGATACTTGCTGTATGACCCAGAAATTCCTCTCTAGGCTTATATCCAAGAGAAATGACAACAGGAAGCCAAACAAATGCATCCAGATCAGTCCTGTGTCCAACAAACATAGGTGGCAACCACCCAAATGTCATCACAATTTGTGGATATACCAATTGTGCTACATGCCCAGTGGATATCCGTGGATATTCGTAGGCAGCATTATTTAACAGTAAAGAAGACTGGAATGTCGATGTACACTGCTGTCTGGACAAAAACATTATGCTAAGTGAAAGGAGTGACACGGAAAAGGTCACAGAGTGTATGATTCCATTTATATGAATTATCCAGGATAGGCAAAGCCATCGAGACAGATGGCAAAGTGACAGTTACCAAGAGGTTGGGGGAGTAGGGCTTGAGGACTGACAGCATGATGAGCACTTATTTCTTTTAAGGGTGTGCATTGGTCTGCAGTGGCTGCTGTAGCAAGCACTACTGGTATGCATTGATTTTTCCCCCTAGTTCTGGAAGTTGGACATCCCAGATCAAGGTAGGAGCAGGGCTGGGTTCTGGTGAAGGCCGGGCCATTGGGTTATAGGTGGCCACCTTGTCATGGTACACCCTGTGTGAGTGCTGGGCAGCAAGACGGAGTTAGAGTTTTCTGTTCCTTTTTATAGGGACATTAATCCTATCAGATTAGAGGCCCGCAATTAACCTTATATATTCTTGATAGCAGCTGAGCCTGAGGAGGTGACCTCATTTTCACCTGAATTACTGATTTAAAGGCCCCAACCCGGATAAGGGCTTCAAGGTCTGAATTTGGCAGGGGAGGATAACACAGATACTTATTTGAGCATGGGCTGATGAAAGTGTTTGGGAAGTAGGTAGGGGGTGTTGCATAAGTGTGGATATCCTGAGTGCTGCTGGATCAGTGGTGTTGCACTAACTTGGTTAATTTTGCGTTACATGAGTTTTACCACAATGAAAATGATAGTGAAGATTCTCAAAAGTTAGAGTTTGAAGGATCTCCAGGAGCCCTCTCTCTATTCACACCTTCCTCCCAGGCACCCCCTGTGCTTTTAATTCATCCTACGAGGAGCAGTGGTCCCTGAAAAGGAAGATCTCTGTTGAGGGATGGCTGTGGCTATCAGAGCTGTGATGTTAGGAAAATCCAAATCTGCTTTCGTGGCCTGAAATCCCTCGTGGGACAGAGATTTCACCATATGAATATGGCTTTGATTAAGGCCTCTCTACAGGGGCTGACTGTACAGCCAAGCTTCCTCCTCCTCCTTCTCTGAATGGTTTTCACCAGCCAAGTGAGCCACACACCACCAGGTGGCCCAGTGGGGCAGTGTCTCCCCAGGCATAAGTGGGGTTAGTAAGCTTTTGGTCCCTTCTGCTCCACGAAGTGATCTTATGGCCATTGGAGCAGGGAGGCAGCACATGGGATGCAGCCTCCCATCTCCGTGGAGGGGCTTTCCTGAGGGTCCCTGTGCCCTGCAACCACTGTACTGCTCTAGAGTCTGCAGCTTCCACTTCCTCAGGCTGGGCTGCTGCCAAGGACACTGTGTCCTGCCAACACACACGCATATGCTCCTCACTCAAGCAGCCCAGCTCCACACGCCAGGCCCACACCACCACGCTGAGCACACAGGCACACACAGACACAGACACACACACACAGGAGCTCACGTGCACACACTTGCCACTCACCTGTCCGTATGTGCAACCATCCATGTCACACACACACACAGACTCTCCCCTTGTACACTCCTACCAGCAAGCGCCTAGCCAAAACCCCACACCCTGTCCATACAGCGCGCAGTGGCAATATTTTGCATTTATACACTGCTTTGGACTTTCAACCCAACCCATCTTGAAAAGTTGCAAAGTGCAGTGCTGGACGGAGCTCAGCAATCAGGGCAGATCTAGGGAAGATGCTGATAGAGGGGGCTTGAGTGGAGCTGTGTGTGTAACTCGAGCACTGTGTCGGTGTTACGTTGCACAGGACGTGTGGGTGCTGGCAAACCCACAGAATTAGATTATTTCTGCATTTGGTGTTCCTCTTGTGTGTGGAAAGGAAATGGGATTGTGGTCTTTCCTGAGTAGCAATTTTGACGGCAATATTCATTTTGATTTCATGCACCTCAAACTCCATGTTGGTATAGAATTTTCTTCTTGTATATAGTCAGTGCTACTGCATGCTGTCTTCAAATGAGAGAAAAAGGTATTTTTTGGTACTGGGGATTGAACCCAGTACCGAACCCAGGGCCTTTACAATTGAGCCACACCCTCAACCTCTTTATAATTTTATTTATTTTGAGATAGGGTCACACTGAGTTGCTGGGCTTGAACTTGTGGCCCTTCTTCCTCACTCTCCCAGAGTGCTGGGATTATAGTTGTGCACCACTAGACCTGACTGAATGAGAGAATTTCTAAATGGAATTTTCTTCTAAAGTTTTCTGTGACTTTATTCCTGAGTAACGTATATTCATTGCACACGTTAGCAGAGCTTAGTGGATGTTTCTAGACATTGTGAAATGGCTCAAAGAGCTTGGAATCCCGAAGAGGGGAGGTGTCTGAGGATCAGAGGACCCCACCTATGTGTCTGGAACAATACAGCTTACTCCCCATGCACTACCCCCCAGGGATTCAAGCCCAGAGGTGAAGCCAAGGACATTAGTCCTGGTGAAGACAGTGCTTTTCCTTGTCCTCCCTATGCCCTGAGCTGACGTTCTTGGGCAGCCATGCATGACCCTGGCTGGTTGTTCACCCTATGCTCTGCTGACAGTGGACTGCAGCTCTGTAGAAAAAACTGTTTTGCCTTCCAAGGCGCCACCCTCTCAGACAGCTTCTGTAAGCTGTGTCTGAGGTGCGCTTCCTCTTGAGAGATGGAATCCACCTTGAGATCATTTGTGTGTATGGCACGATGGAGGGGCCAAGATTCTTCCCTTCCATCTAGATATGCAGTTATCTCTATTAGAAAGTCTGCTGCAGGGTGGGAGTGTAGTTCAGTAGCAGAGTGCTCGCCTAGCATGTGTAAGACCCCACGTTCCATCCCTAGCACTGAAAAACAGAAAGGAGACAAGGAGCCCAGCCATTCCCCCATTGAAATACCTTGATGGAATTTTTACTGGATGTCAGTTGATCACATCTGTGTCATGCTGTATCTTAGTCCGTAAGAGAATTCCGCGATCTGGGAAATTTATAAGAAAGTTCTTAGAGTCCTGGCCACTGGCAGGACCATGCTTGGGGGCTGGCATATGGTGAGGGCCTTCTTGCTGTGTCATGAATGACAGGGCATCTTACTGCCAGAGAGCCAGCCCATGGCCATTTCATTGTGAGCATCTGTCCCTTCATGAGGCCAGAGCCCTCATGGCCTAGTGTCTCAAAGGTTCCTTGTCTTAATGCTGTCCCACTGAGCATTAAGTTTGTAACATGGGTTTTGTGGGGACACAGTCAAACCATGACTTGTGTTCTGTTCCACTGATCTGTGTAACTATATGGCTGCTTGTGCCTCTCCCCACCTGGGCCTTCCCCCGACCTGCAGAATCAGGTGGGCACCTGGCCGCCCAGAAGGCCTGTACAGTCTGGGAACAGCTTCTGGGAGCCCAGGCCACTCAGGCCAAGGCAGATGTCAACAGCTTGAGCTGTGGCAGACTCACTCCCGGTCTGCACTGATAGCTCCCCAGGAAGTTTTCTCTGCTGCTGGACTCCTAGATAAAAGTCCATTGGTTGTTTCCAGTAAACACTCGCCGTGGCCTGAGCCAACAGCCCCATCAGGCCGGCCTGGACCGCGATCAGAGCAACCGTTCTGCTTTGTTGGGTAATTCTTAGCTGCTGGCTGGCCGCTGGGCTTGGAACCCATCACAGCCAGCTGTCTTAATCAGCTTTGCCACTCAAGTTTAATGAATTCTCTAGGGGAAGCGGCTTTTTGATGAAATGAAGTTGACTGAACTTTCAGCCTGGGCCTACTGGTTGGCTGAAGGGGTCAGGAGCAGGAGGCATGGGCGTTGTTCGGAATGGTCGCTGAGTCTCGGGTAACAGGAACTGCAGAATGTGAAGGCTTCCCTTCGCACGTCCTGGGACCGCAGGCCAGCCGTGTCTTCTGTTTGAAGCCTCTTTCCTTGGAGTGGAGAGGTGATTGAGCTCAGGGATATGGCCCTTGTCTTGTAAGCTGTGAGTAGCGGTAGGTGTACGGCCCGGAAGCTGTGCTCCGAAAGAGTCTCTCTCCCGAGGATGAGGTGGGGGCTTCTCCTAGCAGGGCCACAGCCCATCCGAGCCTCTCCTGGAAGCCACAGTGCTGGAGATGTCCTTATGGTTGCCAGGTACCTCTTGTTTGAGAAGGGCTTCTCCCTGAAGATGAATTTATCTTCAGCTCTTGAATTGTCAACATTTCCATTAGACATCAGTACCCTTCACCAGCAGGCCAAGAGGTCATGATGGAGGGTATTAGGGATGAATACAGCCAAGGAGCAAGGCCCTTGCTGCTGCTGCTGCTGCTGCTGCTGCTGCTGCTGCTGCTGCTGCTGCTGCTGCTGCTGCCGCTGCTGCTGCTGAGGGCTGGCACGCCCCTCAGTCTTGCGAGCCTCTCGGTTCTGAACAATTTCCTCAGCTTCTCAGCCATCTGCCATGGTTTATTCCCCTAGTTAACAGAGCTAAGTTGTTTTTTTTCTTTTTTAAGTCTTTTTATTTTATTTCTTTATTTATTTGGTACAGAATCTCACTACACAGCTCAAACTCATAGTGATCCTCCTGCCTCAGCCTGCCCAATGCTGGGATTACAGGGGTGCGCCACCATGTACAACATGCCTGGGGTTTCAGGGCTGGCATGGCATTCAGTACTGAGGATCGAACCTGGGTCCATACCTTGCTAGACAGGAGCTTAGACCGCCAGGCTATCTCCCCAGTCCTTTTTTCTTTTTGATACTGAAAATCAAACTCAGGATCTCTTGACTGCCACCAGGTTATATCCCTGGCCCTAACACAGCTGAGGCTGGTTCACTGTGGCTGTGGTGACTCAACCCAGCTCTGCATCTTTGGTCCCTGGCCTCTGCCCCATCCAAGTTCAAAGTCATGGGTGTTCCACACCTACCCAAGACATGGGGCTGAGACCCACGCTCCCACCTTAGGAAGGGCTGCAGCTTTAGGTATGGGGTCAACATGGCCCTCCCTGGAGCCCCTAGTTGAGAGTCTCCTTTCTGTTGCAGCTCCTTGGGAGAAGCCTGGGCCCAGGTGAAGAAGAGCCTTGCAGATGAAGCCGAAGTTCACCTCAAGTTCTCTGCCAAGGTAACCCCTCCCTGCAAGTCGCACACAGGGATGCGCTGATATCTGGCATAGGAAGATCTCTCCAGTTTGTGGTGTTTGTCAGTTTCCATGCACATAAAGCTTTGTTCTCAAGCTCATGTCATCCATAGTATTGACAGATAGGACCTGTGGTCTGTAATGGATTAGATAAGTCATGGGTTGGGGAGCGGGGAGAAACCCCTGGGATGAGACAGGTGACTTTTAAGTAGAGACCTGAGCTGACACACATGTGCTCTGGCTCACCACATGTTGTCGTCCACCACCTCTGGAGACAGCAGGGGCCCTCACCAGGTGCTGACCTCTGGATCTTCGTCTTCCCAGGTTCCAGAGCTGTGATCTACTTAAGCCTGTGTGCTTTACAAAGAATACTTTCTTGGTGTGGAGAAAGTCACATGACCTCTGGGGCGAGAGAGCTTTGTAAAGAGCAGGAGTAGGAAAGAGAGCAGTGCTATTTCCAACTCCTCTTTCTGAAGGGTTTAGAGCCCAAGATCGTGTTGACACCCAGAAGTCAGAGTTCACAGCTCCCACACCATGCTCCCCTCATTACTTCAAGTCCTTCATGAGCAAATTACTACTCAAGGCTGGCAGAGAAGGGGCCACATGATTTCTGTCCTTCCTGGGCTCTACAAAGCAGCAGGTTACATCCAAGCTGCAGCTCACAGGCAGCGCCCCCTAAGGTCTCCCTCTGTGCTAGCCCCAGGCAGTGCTGTTCGCTGCAGTGGCTGGGGAGACGAATGGTTTGGGAGCCAGATCTGCGAGCTCTGGATGCTTTGCCTGCTGGGTTTCTGGGAATGGTGCTGGCATTTAGGTGGATCCCCGATTCTGATTGCTGAGATGACTGTTCAGCAGGTACTTGCAGTAGTGATGGAGTAAGTGTACAGGATGTAATTCATCGCTTGGGTTTATCAACCACTGTGCATGACAGCAACTCCGCTTCACAAATGACAAAGGAGAGAGATTAAAAGTACAGCCCCTGGCCACACCACTGTGTGGATTCAGCTATGGAGGAAGCAGGGGAGAGAGAAGCAAATAGCATGCTTGATCCCTAGACTTGTGTTTCTGACTTCGTAGCCTCCCCCCATTCCCCAACAGACCAGAAACATTTAAAACACCAGACCCTGAGACCGGGGGTGCTGTTCAGTGTCAGGGTGCTTGTTAGCATGCAAAGCCCTGGGTTCCATCCCCTACATCATAAACAAACAGAACCATAGAACCCTGCTCCTGAGACGCACTCTGCCCCCCCCAGGGAGGGTCTACTGCAGCAGACAGGCGGCCTTGAGCAGGCTCATGACGTTGTTCGCCGTATTTGAGAAGCAGTACAGACAGCACGGGTAGCCCTCAGATGGTTTGTGAAGAATAATCACACAAAAGCAGAAATAGGCTTTGCCACAGGAGCCTCTGTGCTTCTATCCTGGTCGGCAGTGCCGGGGGCCTGAGAGCGTCACAGAGGCAGCCTGGTAGCTTTGTGGCAATTCCTTGAGAAGAAAGGGGCTCCAAGGATTTATGAATAATAAGGCCCCTGGTGCACAAAACCCATTTTCATACCTGCTCCAAAAGACTTATTGAAATTCCATTCTTCATGTCCAGTGTCATGGGTAAAAATCCTCTTTAAGAAATGCAATTTTTTTAAAAACATGATAATCTTCCCAGCTAACAGCAACAGGTTGCTAAAGAAATGAGATTGCTAGATTCAAAGGAAGTTATGCCTGACTCAAGCAGAAAAAGAGAAAATAGAAAAATTTCTTCTGGTGGGAGAATCTCTAAGCATGCATTAGAGCTGTGCATTCAGTCGGAAGATGCTGGGCTGTGGAGGAGGTGGGCAGGGAGTTTGAGCTCAGTCCTGCAAACAAGCTTTTTGATCTTGGGTGGACCATATAGCCCCCATGCAGTTCTCTTTCTTCATGTATGAGAAGACGACTTGGGACAGATTGGTGGCTTTCAAGTTGCCTGTTGCCCGCAGGAATGCACTTGATGTAGTCACCGAAACATACAGACCCAGGCACAAGTACTCACTCCATGTTTGTTCACAGATAGTCACACATATATGCACCCAGAACAAATGTGTCACAACACAATGCCATTTATCTTTCTAAAATGCACTGTGACATTTTCTTTCCAAGTCTGGTCCATTCTCACCAAAAGCTGGCCCTGACCCACCCACTGGATTTCACAACTCCCAGCCACCCACCATATGAAAACCTTGTAGTCTGACTAGACGGTCTTTAAAGTTCTTCCAACTTGGAATTTATTCTACCCATTTTTGTGTGTGATGCAAAAATAGAGGAAGCGGAAAGTGCAGAGCTTAGGAAAGGAAACAGATCTGCCCCGAAGGCTGGTCCATCCTGTGCAGGTCAGACTCGTCCCAGGTCCACAAAGAAAGACATATTTCCAGGTCTTCTGATTCCCTCATGAAGCACACATGCTTACAAGCTAGGGGTGAGTGTTAGAAACACACTAAGCCAACTCTTGTATTTAAATCAACCTTTTTAAAGGAAAAAAAAAAACAACTTGTGTCTTTGAAAAATAGTGTATCTATAGAGAGGTGGCCTTTATCTTGGGAATTGAATCACTTCTGCTATCCAGTAGCATGATGTCTCCAGAATGTCATTTGGAATTTGGGGAAACTTTTTGGTATCCTGGCAGACTTCTGGGCGTCTCGCAGGCAGCAGACCCTGAGGCACCCAGGAACCTCCCTGGTGGGATGCTAACCTTGATACATGGAGCCCTGGAAGGGTTTGCTTTCCAGCCCCTTAGCTACAGACCCCAGTGTTTCTGAATCTACAGGATGAAGAAACCCTCACAGACCCAGTGAGGAGCTGGTTCCCATGGCAGCTAAGTTGAGCAGCTCCTTCTGCTTGGCAAATGCCTGGCAAATGCCAAATCATGGGTGTCCTGGTCTTTTATCTTGGGCTAAGCTGGATTCCAGAGCCTGAGTACTTTGTAAAGAATACAAGTTTAGGTTGATCATAGCTCTGGGACCTGGGAAGGCCAAGATCCAGAGGTCAGCACCTGGTGAGGGCCCCTGCTGTCTCCAGAGGTGGTGGACGACATCATGTGGTGAGCCAGAGCCAGTGTGTGTCAGCTCAGGACTCTACTTACAAAGTCACCTGTCTCATCCCAGGGGTTCCCCCGCCCCAAGACTTCATTTAATCCACTATAGACCACAAGTCCCACCTCCCAATACCACTGATGACATATGAATTTGAGAATGAAGTTTTTCATGCATGAAATTTAGGGGACACATTCAAGCCATGGTAATGGGAAAGAAATTTCTACTGAAGAGCGCTCAAGTGGTATCTTATAAACTGCCACCAGATGGGGATGTTTTCCTACATCAGGACTGTTCCTGGGGTTTTTAATAAAATAAGAGACATTCATAGCCAGTTTTGGGAGGCATGGGGCATCTGGATGACCAGTTTTCTGTTAGTTTATGATGGTGTTTCAACAATAAAACTGTCCTCTTGTCAACCATGGAATTGGGCACTGAAGTGTCATTCTCTCTACAAGCAGTAAGGAGCATCTGTCCTGCCCCAGCTTGGGATGGACACTACAGCCAGATGTGATCACCCAGATATGGCCCTGACCGTGTGGCACTTTCATATCTAAGTCAGTTGTTCCATATAAGATTACTTAAGTTCCTATAGTCTCCAGAGAAAAAGACAATGCTGAGCAGCCTGAGGAGGAGGGGAAGAGAGAATTCATAGTCTCTAAGTGGGGATGCCATCTATCGAGGCAAACCACACCATGCTCCTGCAGACACCGCCGGCACAGGTGAAGGCTGTGCTGGGGAGCTCCCGCAGCTCCCCGCATGAGTTGACTAAGGCTTGGATGATATCCATATCATTTTTGTATTCCAGGAAGCTGGACACAGCAGATGATTAATCAATAGAACCAATCAGAGATCAATCAATTAAATGACAGCCTGCCCACAATTACTTATTTTGTTACATGCAGCAGTCACTATAATATGTGCTTGGGGACATGGACAGATGACATGGCTTCAGTCCCCAGAAAGGTGTCAGGTTGGAAAGTAAGGGAGGGAAAGCCAAGCCAAGCCATGTGAGTCAGGGGTCAGCAAGATAGCTCAGCAGACTGAAGCACCTGCTTAGGCAAGCTTAGGCAAGCGCAGGGACCGCAGTTCCATCCCCAGCACCACATGCCACGCCAGTACTGCCCCCGGGGCAGGCTGAGCCAGCCACAGCCACAGAGTCTGGGCATGGTGGGGCACACCTGTAATCCTAGTGCTGGGGAGGCTGAAAACAGGAGGATCGCTATGAGTCTGAGCTGTATAGTGAGACCCCGTAACAACTAAATACATCTTTTTAAAAAACTGTGTGAGAGGCTGTGGACATAAATAAATATAGAGGTTGCTCATTTGTTACTCAGCCAGATTTCTCCATGACACCATGTATACTATGCCAACAGTGAGTAGCTGACTCAGGACGTTGCTGGCAGTGGCAGGCCACATACAGTGGTGGTCCCGTAAGCTTATATTGTCCAGTGACCTCATCTCCATTTTGGTCTGAGTGGGTACACTCTGTGATGTTCAAATGATGACAAAATCTCCCAACCATGTGGCCTGGAACATCACTATCACTAAGTGCTATGTGAGTGTATTTCAAAACATTTTGTGAAATGCACCCTAAATGTATACAACAAAAGTTTTTTAAATAAAAAATTTTAAGAGAAGCAGCTGCAGAAGCTTAGAGGAGGAAGGAGTTACTGATGGGGGATGCCATGCTGCGCACCCTCACCCTTCACCCCATCGCTATAAACTGAGATGGATGACTTGTCCCTCATCTCTGGTCTTCCTGTTCAGCCAGGCCACGGCCGCTCTGCTCCCTCCCTGATGCCCAGGCCCCTGAATGTGTCCTCTCCACCCTCCTCCACAGCTCCACAGTGAGGTAGAGAAGCCCCTGATGAACTTCCGAGAGAACTTCAAGAAAGACATGAAGAAGTGTGACCACCACATTGCGGACCTCCGCAAGCAGCTCGCCAGCCGCTATGCCTCGGTGGAGAAGGTGAGTGATCAGGGCTGTGCTGGATGGGAACGGGTTGGGCAGCTTCTGCTAGGAGACGGTGTGCACTGAGACTGTGGCGGGGTCTTGGGTGGTGGAAGGGCGAAGGAGGTCCAAGTCTCTAGCCTCTATCTGAGAACTCCCACCCCTCCATGGGGCAGGTAGGAGCCTCTTTCAGCGGCCTGAGAGCCAATGGAAGCAAGGAGAGAGTGCAGATACAGCGGCACCTCTGGGAGACCCTGAGGCCAGCAGCCCTTCTCTCTGTGGCCGTGGAGCCCAGTGTGCTGCTGTGTCTGCGCCTCACCTGCAGATTCCCTGAGGACTGAGTTGCCCCCTCCCAGGTGTGCAGCAGCCTCCCTCCTGCAGGTGGTCAGAACTAGGAAGGACACTGGCAGGCTGCTTGGTGAGGAAGAGGGCTCTGTCCAGGAGCTGACCCCAGAGCCCAGAGAGCAAGAGGAGCCATCTGAGACCCAGCAGCAGCCTCAACCCCACGGCTGGGAGCTGGAGGAGGCAAGCCCCTGGGGCCCAGGCAGGAGGACAGAGGGCACTGCTGGGGAGCCTGAGGCTTAAGGCTAAAGAATGGGGCAGCTGGTGTGGCCAGTCTGCCACATGCTTCTGGGATGGCTTCAGCGGTCCCTTTCAGTCCTGAGAGGCAGCGCTTTTAGGACTCCTTTGTCCCCAACTTGGGTCCATGCATACCCAATGAAACCATGGCCTGAGGGATTGATTTAGGTCACATTCAAGCAGGAAGAAGCAGAATAGCCTCTGTAGCGTCACAACGAGTAGGGTGGCCCTCGGACCCACGGTGCCGTCGTCCACGCCCACACATAAATTAAAAAGTCCTCTCAAGACAGCGGGGGCCATACCGCGCGGCCCTGAGGTCCTCCTGCCTCAGCTTTCTAAGCAGATTCTCCTCCTGTCTTTGGCCCACAGGCCCGGAAAGCCCTCACTGAGCGGCAGAGAGACCTGGAGATGAAGACCCAGCAGCTGGAGATCAAGCTGAGCAACAAGACCGAAGAGGACATCAAGAAGGCGCGGAGGAAGTCCACGCAGGCGGGTGAGCTCCAGGCTGCCATCCGGCCCGCTTGCGTGGGCACCGAGAAGGGGACTGGGGATGGTGATCCGAGGCTGTGAGCTGGGGGCACAGCTCTGCTGTGCAGGGTGGCAACGAGCACCGTTCTTCTGGCCTCTCCCCCCAGAACCCGGGCTCCTCCCCTCTCTCTGCCATGTACAAAAGGAAGACCCTTTGGGGTGGAGGAGAAGCAGATAGGCTGTTCCGGGCCATCCCCGTGGTGGCCTTTTCTAGTTATCTACCCAGGAAATAGCCAATTTTCCCCATGTGAGCCCATCAAATCTCACCCAAGCCGCCCCTTTCCAGAGGGAGGGGGTGGGCGATGCTCTCAAGGACAGCAGGGAGGTCCTGGCCCAGGAAAAGCCGCGAAGAGCTGGTTGGGCCGCAGAGCCCAGCTCCGCTGTGCCGCTTCCCTGCGTGAGTTGGTTTCTGCTGCCGCCTAGTGGTAAACAGTAGCTGCTGTACAAGGAGAAGGAGAAGGTCCCGTTAAAACCAATACATTCAGCAACTATTTATAAATGAAACTAATTTTTATGAAACACAGAGACAATGCATATTGCTTCTAGAATTAAAACGTGTGCTGTGAAATTGGGGCTTAGATGGCCTTAAGGTTATTTTCCTCTCTACTCCTGGTCAACCTGTTACAATTTCATTATAGAATGAAGCAATCACCTCATAGACATTTTGCAATAAAGTGGCATCAAAGTGAATCAATGAAATTAATACGATATAAGCACCTAGGAGGAGGACTGCTGTAAGACTGAGACCAGCCTGGGCTACAAAATGAACTCAAGGCTAGCCCAAACTGCATAACGAGAACCTGTCTCAAAGACCAAAAAAAAAAAAAAAAAAAAAAAAAAAAAAAAAAAAAAAAAAAAAAAAAAAAAAAAAAAAAAAAAGTATTATACTATGTATAATAGTAAATTGCTAGAGCCAGAAGCTTTATTTTAAATCCATAGCAGATTTACTGAGTTTGGGAAGAGGGACCCAGAGAGAAAAGAGCTGCATCTAAGTAAGCTTAATTTAATAATTTTTTAAAATTTACATCTATTGCAAAACCAGTATTGGTACATGCTAAATAATCGGCACAAAAGAATATGAAATCTTAGTTGCCAGAAGTAATCACCATCCATATTTCCTGTTTTGATTTTTTAAAAGATAATATTCAAGGGGGCTGGGGAGATAGCTCCTTAGCACAAGTGCCTGCCTGGCAAGTGCAAGGTTGTGAGTTTGAACCCCGATCCCACAAAAAACAAAACAAAACAAAAAGATAATATTCAGGCTTATGTAAATTAGATTACTGTATTCTTCTGAATGTCCTGTTACCTGTGATATGTTAGGCTAATTCTGTTGCGTTCCCTCAACATCCGTCTATGCACCCCTTCACGTGTGTTAAACTTTAACGTTTGACTAGTGTCCAGTGGTATGCCTGTAGCCAAATTCATTTCATCTTTTTCCTAGTTGAGTTTTGGAACTCTTAGGTTGTTTCAGAGTGTTTACCACTGCCGGCAAGATATGTTAACCTAACTGGGCACGTATAGGACCAGCACTGTGGATGGAGAGGGTAGGGATGCTGGTCCAAAGATTTCGATCTTTGTTATTGTTGCTGTTGTTCATTGTTGTTACAAGGTCTCATTACAAAGCTTGGGGCTGGCATCGCATGTGGCACTGGGGTTCGAACTCAGGACCCTATGTGTGCCAGGGAGGCGCTTAGACCTCTGGGCTGTCTCCTCAGCCTGATTTCATTCATTTTGACGCATACTTCTAAATTGCTTTCCAAACATGGCACCCACCAGGAGCATCTAGGATGCCTGTTTCTTAGACTTTTATCAGTATCGCCTGCTTTCAAAACATAAAGTCATTGGTATGCTGGAGAAATACAAAACAACAACAACAACAACAAACAAACAAACACCTAGTGTTTTCCTTTTGGTTTATTTTTCTCTGCAAGTAGAGTTGAATGTTTTAAAAATATACCTATAAATCATTTTTTTCTGCAACCTGAATTACTTATATATCTTCTCTGTTTTTCTTCTTCAGTGGTTGTTCTTATTGATTGATTGATAAGGATTCTTGGATTCTTTTGTGGTTTTTTCCTTTGTTCTTTTGACCTGAGTTGTCCATGCTGGCTATGAACTCAGTGTGTAGCCCAGGTAGACATCGAACTCATGGCAGTCCTCTTGGTCTCTTGGTTCAGCTTCCTGAGGGCTGGGGTTATGGATCTGTTCCACTGTGCATGCTCCATAAGGATTCTTTTCATGCTAAGGAAATTAACCCTTTGACATTTGAATTGCAGATCTTATATTTTTTGTCTTGCCTTATCTTTCTTTTTTTTTTGGCTGGCTCAGGCTGCCTTAAGGGCGGATCTGGGGATTGAACCCATCCGCTGTGTATCTAGATTGCCCTCGTAGGTGCTTAAACCATTGAGCTAACCCTCAAGCCCCCCTCTTTTCTCTTTTCACTTCATTCTCTGTAGTTATGTTTTTGCCCACAGACCTGCCTTTGTTACTGTTTTCTCTGCAGTGGTGTTTTTTCCATGATGTGTGGGCTCTGGTAGGAGACACTCGGAAACACCCTGTTTTGAGATTTTCTTGAAAAGTCAGACTTTTGAGTCAGACTTGGAGTTTTTTTTACCAATGCTTTTGCACATGGAGGGCAGGGTTCACGTGTGTGTTTGTTTTTCATTTGGTTTTTAGCCATGAAATACACGCAACCCACAGCACCTTCCTTTTTCCTACTGTCCTAATCATACCTCACAAGTTCTGACCCGTAATATTTTCATTCTTGCCATTTTCAAGGCATTTTGCTGTTTAGGTTTTGAGTGTTTCTTTGAGGTAAGAGGTGTCTCAAAGGAAATCTTGGCATTTTCATGAGCAAGGGATTGGTTACTATGCAGATAAAAGGGTCTCTTACTCCTCTCCTTTGAAATTATTCTGTGAGGAAGATGACAAGTCCTTAGACCGACTGTAAGGAAGTGCTGCCTGGGGGTGAGGATGAAGCTCAGTAGCTGGCTCTATCCCCACCATAATGGAAAAAACAAACAAAAACTACCCAGGCCCGGGCTCCAGGCCTCAGAGCCTTTCCCTTAATCTGCAGAGCACCCCAGCATGAAAAAGCATTTTCCTGGTCTGCTGCAGATGAGAAAATTGATAGGAGCGGAGAGGAGAAACCAGCCCCATACTCACAGTTATTGCATTCAAGCCAGGATCCAGCTTTCTCTTGTTCCAAGGGCTCTGTGTATCGGCACGCTCCTGGGCAGCCCGGCTGCTCAGAAAATGCCGCCACTTAGGTCATTGTTTGCTTCCTTCCGTCTCCCTGATCTTCTGTGAGGTTTCTGGAAAGAAGGGAATCAGAACCATCAGGCCTGACCTTAAATCATCGTAACTGTCCTTGTTAGTGTGGCTTATGTCAAGTGTGCTGCCTGCGAGTCTGTACCCCGAGCACTGTCCCTATGTCTAGCTGTGTAATCCTTACAGTGACTCTGCAAAAGTAGAGTACTTGTTGTACAGATGAGGAAAGCAGAGGCCCAGCAGGCAGGGCAGCGTCCACCTCCAACTTACACAGCAAATGCTAATGGGGCGAGCCTGACCCCCCACCCATTCTAGGTCTCGGGGAACGCTGCTCAGGGAGGCCTGACTTCTAAGCCTTGAGCTGCCTTCAACAGCACCTTGGCTTGCTGTTTGCTGGTGCTGTGTTAGTTCCTGCAGCACGATCCCCACAAGCAGGATCAATGGATCAGGCTCTGGTGTTTCCTGTCCGGCCCCTCCCAGTGGCACGCGGACCTCAGCGGCAGGCAGGCACGAGCTCTTGGTGACCTGCACTCGCAGAGAAATGCCTTTCCTCCCTGCAGCCCAGTGCCTGCTGGCGTCAAAGGTCCACTCAGGGGCGTTGACCCATGAGCGAAATGAACAAGACCCGCGATTTGGGCTGTGTTCCTCAGGTCTGAGCCCTTGTGCTGTGCAGCCTCGTGTCCCCACGGTGTGGCAGAGGTCGTGTGCGGGGTGGCCATCAGGCAGACAGCAGAGCTCCGTGTGAGGCTTTGGGGTGTGCAGGCATGGCTGGCTTCCCTAGCAGGAGATACACAAGCACAAGCGAAGTCACAGGAGGAACACTGAGTTCTACTTCGCAGTCTGACTTCTGGAGTTCCTAGAGTCTCCTCCAGAACAACTGGAGTGGAGACATCAGTGAACTTCCCTGGCCCTGAGCAAGGCCCAGGACACCTTCTTTTCATGCAGCGCCTCCTCACCCCACCCCCCATGCTGCTCTGAAAGCTACATTTAAGTGCAGCTGTGTGGCTCCTCTAACCAGAGGGGCACAGGCACCCCAACAGGAGTGGTGACAATGCAGCTTCGTACTCAGCAGCTCTGGGGCAGGTCTGGCTTGGACACTGCCCACAGCTCCTGGAGTTGCTGAGTGCGGTCCACAGACCGAGTGTGTGCAGCAAGTTTCCAAGGTGTGCATACACTCAGTCACATCTGCAGTTACTTCATGGCTTGTCATGGTGCCAACTACAAAGCGTTTCAAACATCCGTGTGGATTACAGGCAGTAACAGAGCAGCCATCAAGAGTTCATGGCCGTGTGTGCTGAGATCGCTTGTTACAGAATGGAAAGCAGTAGGAGCTGAGACACACACACACACACACACACACACACACGTGTGCTCACCCTTCCTGAGGTCGCTGCTCTTCTCAGGTTGGTGTGTATGTAGCACTCGAGTGTAGGTCTTTGTTCAGTGAATGAACTTTTTGCACAGTGAATGAGCCACAACCATGGGGCACATCATACTATGATTCATGACGAAAGGCTATTACCTGAACACGTATGTGCACAGATGTGACTTGCACGCGTCTGTTCTTTAATTAGTACCAAGTTGCTTGTGGCACATATGTTTATGAGTCGTGCTCCAGTGTGAATGCAGATGCCATCTTTAGAGGGAAGCATTTCTCATTCTTAGACCTGAAGCATTCCAGGGCATATACACACTCTTCATGAGACACCGTGTCCTGAGTTCTTGGTTCAGGTGGATGCTCTAAAACTAGTTTCCCCAGGCACTGGGTTGCCCCTCTTTCTTCTGCCTCACTATCCCTCCCGTCTCACCCCCTGACTTCCTAGTAGCTGCTGTGACCTCAGGGAAGGAGAAGGCAGGCTGCCATGGTGGGTGGGGGAGGAAGGCTGCGGAAGGGAAGACTGGAATGATGTCACTTGACTCTGGCTGTTGGCCTTTCCAGGAGATGACCTCATGCGCTGTGTGGACCTCTACAACCAGGCCCAGTCCAAGTGGTTTGAAGAGATGGTGACCACTACGTTGGTACGTGGCCAGAAGGGCATGGACATGCCTGTGCAGAGGGAGCCCTGGGCGGGGCTGTGGCACAGAGGGTGGCATTAGAGTTGTTCCAAGGTTGGAGCCAAGATGTTAGTCTGGGTCCATGGCACATTCAAGGGCTATAGGGCCACCTGCCCCATGAGCCTGGGCAAGGACCAGGTCCTGCTGCAGCTACCTCTGGCTGTCTACTGAGGGTTGAAATCAACCAGCCTGTGTCCAGAACAGCCAAGTGGTAGAAAGAGTGACCCACCCCCGCCCCCGGCATACACACACACAGACTCTTGGTCCCGTAGGGGCCTCCCCAGACATGTAACATGGGAGGAGCTGCTTCCGGAAAGCAAGAGGACCCCCAGATGCTTTATTGAAAAGGGGCAATTTCTCCTCATGGGTCAGGATGTGCCTAGATGTGGAGCAAAGCGAGGCTGGTATTTGAGCTAGAGCGAGAGGAGGTGATGTTGCTCACCCTGCCATCCCATTGCCCAAAGTTACCCCTTATCCACCCAGTGCAGGACCAGGCAGCTGCCTTCCTGGGACATCAGCCCACCAGGACAGATTAGAGGCCTCTGCCAGGGCCAATGACCTGACTTTCCTTCCTAATCCTCTAATTAAGCCCCCTGCTTTGTCCCACTTCCTGGTTAATCACCTGGGCAATGACCTAGTTATGCACAAAATAACAGCATAATCCCCTAAATTCCAGTGATAAGGAACTACCTAGAAACCAAAGGACAACCCTGTCCACACTTTCCTTTGATAACAAATGTCTCCCCTTCCAGCCTGCCCTAAGCTGGTCTCTGTTCTGTCCCCCAGCACGAGGGTGGATGGAGGAGGGAGGGTGCTCGGCAGAGGCTCAAGGACAAAGACCCCAGAGTTTGAGGAGCTCAGTGCTCCACCTTATTGGGGTACCAGGTTGGGGGCTATGCTGGGGAAAAATTGTGATTAAGAATGTGATAGGCCTAGCTTTAAATCCTGCTCCTTAATTCCATGTCACCTTGGGCAAGCAGCATTCCTGCTTAGTTCCCTGGCTTGGAAACTTAGAATAATCACAAAACTTCTTCCTTAAAGATATGGTGAGGTCAGTTAGGTGACACCATGGCTGACAGAAGAGGCTTTCAGGAAATAAAGGAGTAGCGACTGTGATAACCTCACCTTCTCCCCAGAGATAGTTACAGTCTGCACTGGAGCCCAGAGGGTCAGATGGGGTTGACATCCTCAGCTGGGGACTTGTGTTTTGGGTGTGTTGTGGTCCAGGACCCACCGAGTGGGAGAGTCCTGAGTTGGGGGTGTGCTCAGAGGTCCTGGTCCCTTCTTCCCCGGCAGGAGCTGGAGCGGCTAGAGGTGGAGAGGGTGGAGATGATCCGGCAGCACCTTTGTCAGTACACACAACTGCGGCATGAGACGGACATGTTCAACCAAAGCGTGAGTCCCCACGCTCAGGCTGAGGCCAGCAGGACCGCAGGGGGCAAGGGGCTGGGGCAGCCACCCACCACAATGCCACGGCAGTTTAAGTGGCTTCTACAAATGAACCTGTCCTACGCTGGGGAGTGGACAGGTGTGCCTGTTCGTGAGTGACCTCTGGGGATGGACTTGTCAGGACCTCTCTGGGTGACTGTGGGGATCTTTCCCCAGCACACAGGATATACACTCCCTTGAGCTGTCACCCAATGAGAAAGAAACTCATGACAGTTGAAGTAGCCGAAGACATTACTATTTCTCTTGCTGAGTCTTTCAGAAAAAAAAAAAAAAAAAAAGATCACAAATACTTCAGAGTACCCTAAAGATAAAGTCTGCTTGTTCTATTCTCTGCTGGATGAGGTCACAGGTCATCAGCCTGTAGAATATTCTGCCCCTCATCCAGGCCTGCGGGCTATAGGTGAGAAGTATCTGTTCTGGGAGTTCTAGCACTCACAGCCCTCTGATTTTTCTGTCTATTCGAGGAGCCCCTCCCATGGAACCTTCTGGAAAGGCTGCTCTGAGCAGCACTCAGGCAAGAGCAACATGGCATAGAGGAAACAACCCCAGCTCAGCTGCCACCTTTTGACAGTGTCCCCTCTTTTCTGTCCCTTGCAGACAGTCGAGCCTGTGGACCAACTGCTTCGAAAAGTGGACCCAGCCAAAGACAGGGAGCTGTGGGTCAGAGAGCACAAAACAGGCAACATTCGTCCTGTGGACATGGAGATCTAGACTTGCCCGGGTGTCCCCGGGGGTCCTGCCCAGGAGAGGGGCTGGCATCACAGAGGGGGTGGAGGCCCCTGATAGGTGGAGCTGCCCTCCCACCCATTCTCCTGGTCCACTGAACAGAGGGGGTAAACCTGGTCATTGCCAGGAGGGCAACCTGGATAGCCCAACTGGAGTTGCCCCAGCGTCCCCTGACCAACATGACCTGGGACCCACAACCCTGCCCTTGTCTCTGAGACCCCCTCCCCTCAACTCCCATGCTGTGCTTGTTGCTCTGAGAACAAACTGAGGCTGGAACTTTGTGATCCCTGCTGAAGTCTGTGGGGTGACTATCACACACATGTGCTCCCAGATGCCCTGAGGGGCTCCTCCGGCTGCCCACCTTGTCTTCAGGGCTTTGGAAGATCAGGAAGGGATGTCTCTGTCTAGGCCAGGGTCAGGGTCAGAACTGTGGACGGAAGGTGCCCTTTGCCTCGTAGCCCTCACCACAAATCCTTTGCAGTCCTCCCTCCCCATTTTTTTCCAGTTGCATTCTGGGAACCTGCAGCTGAATTTCTTGACTGTTTTTCATCCCCAGTGGGCTTGGGAAGAAGGTTTGGCTTCCCCCTTCCCAGACCTACCCTGCCTGAACAGGTCAGGTTGGAACTACCTCATTTGGCAAATTAGCCCCACATTGGAGCATGTAATTGTGGCTCCTGTCAGATCAGGCATTCCCCCCAGGATCCCCCAATCCACCGCTCTCTCCCCTACCTTCTAAAGAAAACTCGTGCCCCAGGCTAACACCCCATCCCAGTCTCAGTAGAAGAAGTTTTCTGAAGTTCTCAGCCAGTGACATCTTGTCCAGCTGTGTGCATGTCCACAGAAGCAAGCCAGCTCATCTCAGAAACCAGCCGGCCATAAGAGACCCACGGGCCCTGTCTGCCCACCACCCTCTGCATCATTGGGTTGCCCTGGCCCCTGCCCCCTACACACACATACACACACACACACACACACACACACACACACACACCCCAGGTTGCCCACCATGGCTTCACAGGCCTGGGCAGTCCCACATGGGAGAGAGATCAGGCTGAGTCCAGCAGTCTCCAGATAGCTCCCTCTGCTTACACACAACGGGGCTGGGAATGCCTTGTTCAGGCATGGGTAGGCACTGCAAAGTCTCTCGTGGCTGCACTAAATCATCCACATCCACGCGGTATCAGCACCAAGCCTCACTGTGTGCCAGCACTTCACTCTGCCCAGCTTCTGGGAGACGCCGGGCAAGTGGGAACTGGGGAGCGCTCAGCACTGCCATGAGACCCAGCTCGTCTCTTCTTTCCTTCCTCTAGCACAGCAAATGTGTTCTCAGTCACAGGAACCTAGAGAATCTATCTGGGGGGACGGGGCGGGGGTGGGGCATTAGAGATCACTTAGTGACTGGGCAGCTTCTAGCTGGGAACCTGTGCCCTGAGCTTCCATCTTCCCTGTATTTCCCATTGATGACTTTGCTTTCGACCACACTTCTCCCATGAGGGCCAAATCCTGTGAGCACAGCTCACAGATCCCGCCTCCATTCCATCTCTCCGGCTAATAATAGGTGACTTCTAATTCTTGGATCTTTGGGCGCCTCTTGTAGTTTATTTCAGAGAGATGTCTAGTCTACTAAAGCAAACCAAGCTGTAATTTTCCTTGCTGACACATTCCTCCCTGAGGCCCATATTGAGGTGTCCACCAGGGCAAAGGCTGGGATCTGTCCCTGTGACCGAGAAGCAGGGCATCTGACGGAGAAAGGTCTGGAATTGCTCCTCCTAGTTGTGGGCTTGGGCTATGACACCAGCCATCACTTTTAGGATGCTATCTCTTGGTTTCTTTATTAAAAACGGGTGCTAGTGGTAATTGCTTTGTGGCTTAGTAAACTAATTTGTGGGTGATTTTTAAGCATTTGAAGCCCATAGCCTTGTAATTAATACAAAATTTTGAGTGCAATATGTCTCACTGACTGTCTCCTCTTTCCCATGTAAGGGTTCCTGAGTCCTCTGGCCCTGGAGTGGAGTAGGCTCCTGCCCCTCCCAGGGTACCCCAAATTGGGCCTTTTTAGAAGTCTTTTCCCCGGTACCCCCTCACCCTCATTTCTTGAGCTCATTCACATATACTTCTTCTTCCCCCCACCCCTGCCCCTCCGTTCATTTATCAAGCATTAAGTTAAGGTTAAGCAATGTGCCAGGCTCTGATTTGACAAGATACAGCTCTACCATGGAGAAGCCCAAGAGCTTGCTTGGTATAGATTTATCTCTTCCCCAGTGGCCTGGAAGTTGGCATTGACATAAAGGTACTCTAAGAATTGAGATCTTCACAGGTACTGTCTGTTGGGCTGATTAATCTGCATTCATTTGTTCATTCATTCATTCATTCATCATGCTGGGTGGTAGAACTGTAGTTATATATAAGATGAGCACTGTCTCTGTCCCCTACTCTCCTTGTGGACAAGAGAATGTTTAGAGCTTTCTAGAGAGGAACAACATCACTCATTCTCCACATCTCCCAGTGGGGTTCTTGAGCTATAAATTTCTGTGATGAGCTATTTATCTAGTGGGTGGAAGGGAGACGGCAACAAGAGCACAATCACCATACCGTCATGGCCCAGAGCCAACTCCAACTTCACAGATTTCTTTTGTTGGTTTCCAATAACTCTCCTTGCTATGTGGATAGGAGGAGTGAAGCCCAAGCATAGCCAGAGAGTGCCAGGGAATGGCATGGAGAATCAGATCCAAACCCAATCCCTATTAACAGGACTCCTCCAGCCATGGGTAAAATCAAGATCAGGATGAGGTCTAGAAGATCTGAAATGGACCTTGGAGTAGAAGCACACCATCCAGGCCATTGGCTTTGCTTTTAAGGTGCTGCGGATGGAACCTGAGGTCTGACATGCGCTAGGCAAGCACTCTACCACTGAGCTGCACCCCCAGCTATACTGGGCATGGTTTCATGCTTGTCTTGCTGCTTAAGTTGAGAGGATTTGGCTGGAGGAGTAAACAGCTGTAGATCGGTTTCTGAAACCAGCTTAGCCTCTTCTACCTACTACCACCTGGGAGACCTAATGTACTTAGGCTTGTCTGTAAAAGCCTGATTTGTTCGTTTGTTATTTGTTTTGTTTCTTGTGGTACTGGAGATTGAACACTTCCCTCGCCCACGCATGACAGGCTCTCTGCCACTGAGGTATATCCTCACCCCAAAACCTTTGTTTAAAAAAAAACTCTAGGCTCAACAATGTGCAAAGTGGTTAGTTGCTATGGTGCCCTCTAGGTGCCCATCATTCTTTTACCTTCTACTTGCTTTGGGGCAGTACTGCAAGGCAAAGGCCACGCAGGCCCCGTGTGACATGGCCGTGACATTCCCCTTCCTTCCTCAGCTTGATGACTTTGGGGACCTCTGTGGCAGGAGAGCCTGCTCTGTTGGACAAGGCAAGTGGCTGAAGCAGCCAGGAAGTGTTAGTTCATGACCAAGGATTTCTTTCTATTCCGAGAAAACCAGCCAATTGCTAGATAAGTAGGTGGCTGAGTAAAACTCTCGGCTGAGCCAAAGTCTCTTCTTGGAATGCAAGCCGTAAAATTCAGAGAACATCAGAGGCCATGACTTGTTGAGGGGATTTTACCTGAGCTGCTATTAGCTGTGACACAGAGCTCTGGAAGGGGCCTCCAGCCCTACTCGTTGTTATGGAGACAGAGGAAGACACTTCACAAATGTCAAGGGTGGTGCAGAGCAGGAGTTCAGGAGCCTGCTGGGTGCGGTTGGTCACGGTTTCATTTGAGAGGTTCCTTCTACCACTACACAACTCACTGCCACCTTCTTCTAGGATGGAGCAGGTATAACTGACATAGTAATATTCACTCCTTTAAATACAGTTCTGCAAATTTTAAGAAACCTATATAGTCATGTAATCGTTACCAAAATCTACATAAAATTTCCATCACCCTAAAACAAAAAACAACCTTCATACCCACCTCAGTGTGGCCAGTGTTGTGCTCCCACCTCCTGACCCAGCAAGCCCGACAGATGGTCTGACCTTTTCTACATGTATGTAAATGGAATCACACTGAGGATGCAGCCCTTTGTGGTCTAGAATGTCATATGTAACAGCAGTGTGTCCCTTTCCTTTGCTGAGTAATAGTCGTATCAGGTGAGCCGCCCTGCTTTCTTATTTTTAAAGTGAGTCCTTGTCCCTGGAGGCTGATGGCTAGGATCTTCATCTTGTTCGCACAGCACTCTGCTGCTTCCCACAGCTCCCAGGGCTCTCCAGATGCCAGCCAGGCCCACGGGTGGTTTTGGGGAGTTACGCTCATCTTTGTGGTCCATGTTGCTTTCTCCAGTGAGGCCTGCAATTGGAGCTTGCAGGGACAGTGGCAGACAGGGTCACAGCTGCCTTTCAGAGCTACAGCCCGAAGCTTGCATCCCAGCTAGAAGATCCAAGCCCTCCTGCGCCCTCACTGCTAGATCCGTGCTCCCTGCATTCACTCAGTGTTGGAGCCCTGAAGGGGTGCAGGGTGAGAGGCCGGCGCCGGCCCTGGGTGCTTCACCATCTCTCCCTGAACCGGTGGCTTCCTGGGCCAGCTGACGGTACTTGTTGTAGGTTGGCTCTTGGGCCTCTCAGTACTCTCTTCTGTCTCCTCCCCCTCTTTTTTTCTAGCTTGTATCCATACATGCGGTCATTCCTAATCTAGATGTCATCTACACAATTGTGAGTAGGGTTGCCTAAAACCCTCGTGAGGGTCACTTCTCCATTTAGGCTGAAATGCGACTGCAGAATTTTGTGAGCTAAGAATGAGACTGGTCCTCCTAGGACATCTACAGACACACACACACACACACACACACACACACACACACACACGTTATCATTTGGGTCCCCAGGAGCCCAGGCATGGAGGGACACAGATGGTGTCACCTCACTTGAATCCTAATTGTTGGTGGAGCCCTGCCCTGCTGGTGGTACCTACACCCAGCTAGGGAGTAGCAGATGGCAGCAGGCATAGGACCAGACCCAGGCAAGGCCAGACCAGTTGTGGGTGCGACCCCGAGGTCTTGCTCATGTCCTGCTCAGTGAAAGACAACTGAAAGTCCCTGCTTGTGAATTGAGGACCTGGCTGGATTAAGGCCAGATGACTCCAGAGCCCAAGGGGCCTGGGTGGAGTCCCAGCTAGAGCTCTGAATGTTGTTGCAGAGGACTCCACCTCCTCCCCTGGCCAGGAGCATCATTCTGATGGGACCTTGCTGGAGGAGAGGGGCCACCTTCTGCAGCTTGAGTTAAGGTAGGAAGAACAGGTCAGACCTGCGTACCATCCTGCACCTCCAAGCACAGGCATGGCTCTCCACAGGAAAGGTGGGGTGTGTCTTGGGGGGGTGGGGTGTCCTTTGGGTACTCTGAGTAATGTTGGGGTTGTTGGTCCTCTGGAGAGGATTTCAAATTGGATTCTGATGGTGGAATGTGAAGGCTGAGGGCCCACAGTGTTCTCATGGGGACGGTGTGACGCCGGGCTGGAGAGGGCAGCCTGAGGTATCGGAGGAAGAGTCAGGACTGGCCCTGCCCCGCTGCCTCATTTATCCTGTACCCTGTACTGGCCCTGCGTCTGGACCCTTGTGTGCTCACTCTGAATGGGGCGCATGCCTCCCTCAGCAAACACTCTCCAGCATTGTGGCTTTCAGGCAGCTCTGTGTGGACCTGGGGACAGACATTCCAGAGGACACCAGCATCCTGGGTGATGGGGGCCCCAAATTTGCATCCTTTCCCTTCCCTTAAGAAGGAGATGACCAGAGGCTTCCCCTTCATGGACACAAGCACATCAGCGAGCCCTGTGAAAGTGGAATTTTCTAACAAAATAAACTTGCTTGTCTGGTCTGTTTTCTGTAACTTTTGCTAAATACTTTATACATTTTTTAATGTTACAAAGCCGTGTCTCCTACCAGCATTCCTCACTCCAGTATGAATGTGTTTACTCCACAGTGTATATCCTTCCCTCCTCTGGCTGCCTAGATCAGTAAATAAAATTGATGTAATATAATTTATAAGTAACACTGTTGAAAATCTGATCCCCATGGAGGATGTAACCTGCCACTCCCACCCCATAATAGTATTCATGTGTATTAATGCTGAAGAATTAAATGTTTCAAGAGTTTAAATTTTGAAGGCATTTGCTATATATAACTGTCCTGCATCAATATAAAGTGTTTTCAGGAAGGTTACTGCTCTCTCTTTTTTTCTCTGGCTCTGTATGTACCCTTGAGATGCTCAGATTTATCCCATGCAACATAAACTATGCAGAGACACTGAGGCACGCAGGGTGACCTTCCTCGAAGGCTGCCACAGTGTCCTTTGTAGGGACGGTCACGGCCTCCTCCCAGGGCTGCTGATTATTCTAGTACTGAGGACAGAAGGGACAGAGGGCGCCTGGTCATTAGTAACCAGGTGTTCACTATGTGCCCTTACTGGTCCCATCCCACTGGCAACTTCTTGTCCATATGAGTTCCAGCCCTGTGCTGTGCTCTGAGGCCATTCTTTGTTCTGAGGTCCATTTATTCCTTCAACAATCACATTTCGTATGCCCAGTGGTGCTCTGGCATGGCATGGCATGGCATGGCATGGCAATCGGGGACTGAATCACCAGGAGCCCTGCCTGCTTATGGTTCGTGCTGTCACAGGAAGAGAGACAGAAGCTGGAGACCTAGGAACTGCGTCACGCTGTCCAGGTATGGAAGAGGCTAAGTGCTGAGGAATTGGCGGGCGAGGGTGGATAAGCTGCTACATTAACCGCGATGGGGGAGTGGCCTTTCTGAGCAGGTGGCATCTGATCAAGCCCAGAAGATCTGCCTGGTCCTGGGGGAAGGTTTCTAGCCAGAGCAGGTGTTTGAGGCCCGTGTGGCTGCTATGGATGGGAGGAGCTGGTGTGTTCAGCCAGGTGGCTATGGGACAGGGCAGGAAGCACAGGGTGGTGCTGGCCATCACAGGTCTTCAATGTGTATTCTGGGAGACACTGTCAGCCATGTGCAGAGCCTGACCTAGTGCAGGTGGCACAGAGGCAGTGCTCCCTGGAGAGGGCAGGAGAGGGAGAGAACAGGCGGGAGTGGGGTACGGCAGGAAGGGAAGCGTTGGGGAGGACACTGAGGATGTCCACCCACAGGACTGACAGCTATTTACAGTAAGTAGATGGCCATCAGACTGTCTCTCTGCCACCTCCATTCCCCTCTCAGCACAGGGCTTTCTGGAGGGAAGAGGCTCATGCTGTCCAGGGGAAGTGGAAGAGTGAGGTGCAGGTTGGGATCTGAGCCCAAACAGCCAAGAACAAGGTCCTGTTTGGGGGTGACAGGCCCAGCCTCCTGCAAGCATTTGCCTCTATTTTAGTCCAGGCACAACTGGCACAGAGATACAAAGGGCCCTCACACCAGCAACGACAGCAGTCTTTGGGGTACTAGGAGGGTTTATGGCCCCAGCACAGACTTAACAAATCCATTCACTATACATCATCTGCAACAACTTGTTTGGCTAAGACGCATAAGCTGTCCCTGTGATAGAAGATGTTTATGCGGGTTTTCAAACAAATCTCCAGGTCATGACCCCTCCCGATCTCAGCAGCATCAACACAGCTGCCTGCGGTCCCCTCCCTGGGTCCCCTCCCTGGGGGGGGTGTCAGGGGGAGGAGGTCTCTCCTGGGCACAGCAACCTGAAGGATGTGGCCTGTACTACTCTGCCTCTGACCTACTTCCCCTCATTTGTCCCCACCTGTAAAAGGGACAGAAAAGCTGAAGGTTGGAGGAGGGCTCTAGCAGGGTTCTGTGAAATGTGAGACCATGTGTCTCTTCACCCATGGCCTTGCCAGTGGTCATGGCAGCCCAAGATCGTTACCTACGGACCTGGAGATCCTGGCCACCTAGCAAAGCCTGCTTGGAAAACAGGCAGCTGTAGCGAGCGAAGCCCCAAGCAGGGAGCCAGCGGAGCTGGGCGCTCCTGGCTTGGTGACCAAGCACCATGGGACCTGGGGCTGGAGATGTGCCTTTTGGAACCCTGATTCTCCCCAAAGCTTGGCACCAGAAGATGCTTCTCACCACTCACTCAAGGCTCAGAGCAAGGTCAGGCCCCCTGCCTGCACCTTATTTCTAATTTTTAGAAAGTTATTTATTTATTTATTTATTTATTTATTTATTTATTTATTTGACACCGGGTCTCCACTATGCAGCTTGGACTCTTAATGATCCTCCTGTCTCTGCCTCCCCAGCACTGGGATTACAAGTGTGCACCGCCACACCCGGTTTCTGTGGCTGGCATAGTGTGCCTGGGGCTCCAGGCCTGGCACAGCATGTGGTACCAGGGATCAAACCCAAGTCCTTGTGCTTGCCAGGCAGGCACTTAAATCACCAAGCTACCTCCCTAACCCCTCCACCTTATTTCTACCCCACAACTCCCAAGGCTACCCTAGGCTGCATGAAGCCTCCATAAGTGAATGTGAAAAAATTTAAAAGCACACACACGCATTGCAGAAAGGTTTCCTGAGAAATAACTCTGGAGCCATATTGGATCTGATGTGCTGGAAGGGTGGGTGAGTACTTTGGTACTTGACCTTCTAGGTCTTTGCTGAGTAAGACCAAGGTGGGGCTATGATTTGGATAAGTATTTCTCAAAAGCCCATGTGTATAAGGTATGGTACTCACCCACAGTGCTACTGGGTGGTTGTTGAACCTTTCTGAGGGGAGTCCAGAAACAGGAAGTGAGGTCACTGGGGGTGGGCCATGAAAGGGGCTGGGAGACACAGGCCCTTTCCTGTCTCTCTGTTTTCTGCTTTCTGGCCACCATGAGAGCAGCAGCTGGCTCTGCCTCACATTCTGCATCATGAGCAATGGGCACCAACTGAACAAAAAGCCCCCAGCTTGTGGGCCAGAGTGAAGCCTTCCTTTTTCATTGTTCGGGAATTTTGTCACAGGAATGGCTGGCTCACAGAGTGGGCCTGGTAGCTTTGTTTCAGCAGTGAGACCTTGCTTTCTCCATTAGGAAATGGAGCACAACCCCCCTCACCTGCCTGAAGACATTAGAGCTTACCCTTCCTGACCTGTGGCCGACGCTGCCAGCAATGTGCTCTGCTAAGCCTCAGCCCCTGCCAGCCTTCCCTCTGGGTGACAAGAGTTAGTGGACTCGAGGGTTCCCCTTGTGCTGTATGTTCACCCCCAAGCTGCAGTGCACTGCAAGCCCCCCTGGCTCCTGCCCCTTGTTCATTTATCCATCCACCTGCTCAGAAAACATATATTGCTGCCTCCTAGATCCTAGGGCCATGCTGGTGGAAAGCAGACAACTTTCAGGCTAACGCTGAACAATGGAGAGTACATTGTGTTTAGCTCACATCGAGTTGTTGTTTGTTTCTGTTTTTTCCAAAATTTTAAATGAATTGCCAGAGTTTTAAAGTGTGAGCCTTGATTTCTGGATTTCCTTGTTATTGATGAACAAGAAAAATGGACCCGGGTGCTCCTCAATTTATAATGGGGATTACATGCTGATAAACCTACCATAAATTGAAAACTCTCATGAGCCAAAAATGCTTTTAATACACTTAACCTCCTGAACACCATAGTTTTGCCTTGCCTACCTTAAACATTAGCCTATGATTGGGCAAAATCCTCCAACACGAAGCTACTTTATATTAAAAAGTTGAAATTTCATATAATTTATTGAATACTATACTAAGCAGAAAAACAGCGGAAGGTTTTGCACCACTGGGAAAAAAAATGGTACTGTAGGTGAAACCTAAATCATCATCCAGGCTGCAGGTGCCGAGCACCTGCTATGTACCAGGATCGGTTCTTTTCATCCTGTGGCCCACTCTGACTTGGTCTGGCCTCACAGTAACAAGTAGGCAGACACTATTCCCTGCCCACTCACCCAACGAATATTTATTGAGGTCCCAAACCCGCCAGGCACTATTCAGGCAATTCAGGTGCAGCCAGAAACAACCCTAAACCACTGCCTGTCTGGAGCGGGTCCTCCGTGAGGGCAGCCTGGAGTGTATCCATGGAGGTGGGGCTGGGCATGGGTGTTGTGCTACTGGGAAGAGAGTGGTCAGAATGGGCTTGTGGAGAAGGTGACATTGAAGCCAAAATGGGACCGAGACAAAGGATGAAGAGAACCTCTCACCCAGAGAGAGGTTCATAAAAGGGCACACACCTATGAGCCCAGCTATTCAGCAGGCTGAGGCCAGGGGATTACAAATTTAAGACCAACCTGGTCACACTAGAAAGAGCCCATCTCCAAATAATTCAAAGGGCTGGAAATATAGCTGTGGACTCCCCAGGTTCCATGCCCAGCAACACGGAAAAGCAAACCGCAACAAGAGATTACGGCAAGTTCCACAGGTCACACAACCAGAAAAGTAGCAAAGCTGGGGTCTGAGCTCCAGGTGGCGCTGCAGTGTCTGTGCTCTTAACGCAGCCTTGGCCCTGTGGCAGGCTGGAGTGGGGCTACAAGACACCCTGGTCCAAGGGGCCGACCGCCCTCCTGGCCTCGGGGGAAGCAAAGATTTGCTCACCTGCTCTCAGCTCTTTATTTTAATCTCGGGAGGGTTTTGTGAGCTGCCGGCCCCTCCTTCCTCCAAGAACTGGGAAGAACTGGCCACAAATCCGCCCTAATCCCCCAGCATCTCAGTCTTGCCGTGGAGCCCCAGCAGCCAGACTACGCGTCCTAGCCGCAGCCGGCCGGTGCCCACTCGGCCTCATTCATGGGGAACAGCAGGAGCGGGGCGCTGTCCAAGGAGATCCTGGAGGAGCTGCAGCTCAACACCAAGTTCACCGAGGAGGAGCTGTGCACCTGGTACCAGTCGTTTTTGAAAGAGTGCCCCAGCGGCCGCATCAGCCGGCAGGAGTTCGAGAGCATCTACTCCAAGTTCTTCCCCGACGCCGACCCCAAGGCCTACGCGCAGCACGTGTTCCGCAGCTTCGATGCCAACAGCGATGGCACCCTGGACTTCAAGGAGTACGTCATCGCCCTGCACATGACCACCGCAGGCAAGCCCACCCAGAAGCTGGAATGGGCCTTCTCCCTGTACGACGTGGACGGCAACGGGGCCATCAGCAAGAACGAAGTGCTGGAGATCGTCATGGTCAGTCTGGTCCCAAGCCTTCAGGCTGGCGCTGCGGAGGGCCAGGCGGGGGTGGAGCGGTGAGGGGCTTGAGGTTGTTGGCACGTCCGGGAGAGCTCGGAAGGTCCGGACTCCGGGCTGCTTGAAGTTGCCTCTTCCTCCTGAAGAGACATCGCGCGTGTTTCCTAATATTTGCTTTTCAAATTTTACGTATTTATTTACTCACTTCTGGGGCTTGAACCCAGGACCCTCACACTGAGCTACATTTCTAGCCATGGTTTATTTTGAGACATGTCCCTTCTTCCTTCCTCCCTCCCTCTCTCCCTTTGCCCTTCCTTCTTCTTCCCTTTGCCCTTCCTTCTTTCCTTCTTTCCTTTCTTCCTTCCCTTCACACTCTCTTTCTTCCAATTCAACCTTCCTCCTTTCTTCAGGTTTTGCTTTGTTTTATTTTGTTTTCCCACCCAACAGTACTCACATTCCAGTTCTATCACAAGCACAATGAAGCATAGGACACGTTTCAGAGGTGATGCAGAAAGTGGTCACAGTTGGGAGTGATGAAATCTGGGTTCCAGCCAGGCAGGCTCCCTCACCCCAGACAGTGGCTGGGGCCTGAGCCGCAGCCTCCTGCCTGTCGCTGCATCTCCCCCACACCGCATGGCCGCCCTCATGGCCTCCTGACACCTTTCTCTTTCCATATTGCCCCAGTTTGAATCATTTGTCCTGACTATAGGTGTCTTCAATACTTTTTATCAAACATATAAGTAATCCATAAAATTTTTAGAAGCGTGTGTATAAGAAAACTAAAATTGCCTTTAATTCCAATATTCTGGGAAAAATTATCAACACATTGTTATATAACTTTTTGGCCTTTTGTGTCTATAATTTTAACACTGTAACATATTCACATATGATTTTTTACCATATGCTTTTCAGTTACTCACGTATTGTGAGTGTTTTCTATATCACTACACAATCTTCAAAATCTTTTTTTTTTTTTTTATCCTGGCTTAGATTTATTTGTACAAAGAGCAGAGGAGGACATCGCCTCCCCCCGCCCCCCACAGATGGCACCCCAGGGGTCACACCCGTCCTTCTGCTTTTACATCAGCAGATAAGAGGCTTTTACTGTGAAGCCTTCATGGGGGCCTGGGCACCTCTGGGAGCCTGGGCTGCAGCAGAAGCTGGAGCCTGGCCTTGGCTGGAGCCTGGGCCTTAGGCCGGCAAAGCCTGTGACCTGTTGCGGTGTGGGCACAGATACGCTTCCCAAGTTTGGAGTGGGCAATAGAGGCAAGTCGAGCGAGCCTGCAGTTTACTCCCTTTGGGATGATCTTGGGCTTGACCTCCTTGGGCTTGCGGAGGGCCTTGATAGCCTTGGCACGTGCATTCGTGGCCTTGGCCTTGTTTGCCTGCATCTTCTTGAAGCCCTTCTTATTGCACTTCTTGGTAAAACACATATTCCTAAGGAACTTGGGATCTACCCCTTCAGAGATTCAGATATTTGTGACTGCAGTTTCTTGATGCCATTTTTGGGACTGGCTGTTTGTGGTGTGGCCCTTGGACTTGGCCATAACTGCACTGTAAACCACAGCTGCCAAGCGCCTGGAACTGGAAGAAGAAGAAAATCCAAAAAGTATCATTTTTAATAACTGTTTACAATTCTATCTTATGGAACTGCCATAAGGTAGGTTATTTATTTATGTATTTATTTATTTATTTATTTATTTATTTATTTATTTATTTACTGTGGTCCTGGAGCCTTTGCTCTGAGCTGTATTCCTTGTCCTTTTTGCTTTTTATTTTGAAGCAAGATCTTGCTACGTCACTCAGTGGGGCAGTCTGTGCCTGCACCTGCACTCTCCGGCCTCAATTTCCCAGAGTGCTGGGATTGCAGGCTGGTACACCACACCAAACTTATTCCTATATTTTTGGTCACTGGAATGATTCATTTTTTCCCTGTTATGTCATTTATAGTCCTTTAGGAATATCTTTTCACTTATTCTTTTTTGCCCCATCTCACTTGCTTTATTTTTCTAATTCCATTCTTCGTAGGAAGGAACGTATTTTTCACATTTCATACAATATCTTTGAGTGCTTATACTTTTATGGAATGCTTTCACCCTTATGAGGAGAACCCATAAATAAAATAGCAAAGCATGCTGTTATGATGTTTCCTGGAGCTCAGCTTGGCCCTCTGCTAGAGGCAGGCTGTGTTCCCCACATTACTATTACGAGCTGCAGAGCAAGCTCTTCTGCAACGCCACAGGGGTCTTATTCGGGCTAGCTTGGGACCCTAGTCTTCAGGACCACCTGAAGAGGCCAGTAAATTGGTGCCCTGTGAGGAAAAGTGAAAAGGTGGGCAGGGAGTGGGGAGGGAAGGATGAAGAGGTGTCACTGGCTGACATTGCTAAGGTGGCAAGGTCATAGTTCGAGCACTGACCTGGAAGCCAGAAGTCCCAGCTCTGATGCCATCTGGCTGCATTGCTATGGGAAAACCACACAGCCTTCCTGTGGCCAGGGTGAGGGCTTTGCCAGGGTCATGAAGGTCTGAGTGTGCCCTGCATACCACAGACCCATGATGGGAGGGGTGGGATAGGCATGGGGGATGCGCAGGTCATGCCTACACCCGGTGCCTGTGCATCAAGACAGATGAACTCTCTGGGAACCCTCTGCACCTTGGCCTACCTCAGGGATTCTGCGCTGCCAGTGATGCTGCTACCCTGGCCTGGTCTTGTCAGGGGGCTGAGACTGTTGACCCCCCTGGATGCCAGGCTGCTTTCACAGCCATCACTGCTTGTGCTGGCCTGCTTCTGGTGTCCCCAAGAAGTCAGAAGTCTCTGTTCAGAGATAATAGCTTCTCGTCTCTCATGCCAACACACCTTCCTAGGCCTGAGCCTTTCCAGTGCCCAGGGATCTCTGGCTGGGGTCATCCTCTTGGGGTTGTGTCAGCCCTAACACTACTGAGCTAGTCAGATCCTAACGCTGGAGAGCTGCATGGGCATGCTGAGGCCATTTTGTCCCTTTACCTGATCTCACAGCCACGTCCTGCTCAACTCTGTGACATAGCTGGCTGCTTGCTGAGAGACGGGAGAGTGAGATGAGAAGGCTCCTTGAGCCCAGAGCTCAGCCTGCCTCAGCCTGTGGCAGTATACAGGAAGGGCTTTGTGCCCCCCTGGAGACACCTTTGAACTGGCCTCACGGACACTTAGGCTCCCCTCCCCTAGCCTCGCCCCATGTGCGAGGTGTAACACACGAACTATCTGGGTTAGAGTCTCTGCTATCTGATGGATAACTTCAGGAAAGTTCGTTGCCTCAGTTTCTTCATAAAGTGGGCCAAGAATACCCATTATGGGAGATTTTTGGAAGGTTTAGACATAAAAATGCTCAGAGGTGGCAGCTAAGTACCCAGTGCCCATGAGCCATTATTGTTGTAACCCAGTTCTGTGGGGAGACCAAAGTAGGCACAGGTCTGAAGCCAGTTGACAACCACAGCCTCAAGTAGGCTCTGTGTTAATGCTTTTCAAATGCCACCTTAGGACTACTGTGGGGTTAGCACTGGGATGTTTTCATTTCTCATTTTCATTTTTTTAAAACATAAAACTATTGTACCTTTAGGATCAGAAAATTGAAATAGTACAGGAAAGTACAAAATAATAAGAAGAACCTTCTACCCCTTCTCCATATTTCCTGTCTCTTCCAAGGACCTCAAAAATGCAGATGCCTCAGCCCATCCTCCAGGAATTTTGCTTGGGTGGATCAGGTGAAGATCTGGTCTTCTGTATGGTACCCACTGCCTTAGAAGATGCCAATCCTCTGAGGTTATTTGGGCACTGAGAAGGAAATTGTGATGGGGGTGATCCAAAGTCTCCAAGTGTCCAGTGTGTTTTCTTTCCATAGCAGTTGTGACAATCACATTCACACCAGTGGTGTGCCGGGACTCCCCTCTCTACACACCCTGCCCATACTTGGTATTTCTTTTCTTTCTCCTCAGTGCTGGATATCAAACCTAGTGCCTCTCTCATGCTAGGCAAGAGCTCTACCGCTGAGCTACACCACAGCTGCGTCTCTTGTGTTTCTCTCAGTGGCCATCCAAGCAGGTGTGAGAGGATACAGCTCGCTGGGGGTTGGTTTTCATCTCCCTAGTGAGTATGGATATCCCATGTCTTCTCACATCTCTCGTGGGCACATTCATGTGTCCTCTTTGGAGAAATGTCTGTTCAGGCGCTCTGTCCATTCTTAATTAGATCATTTATTCTTTGGCTATTGAGTTGTAGGAATTCCTTACATATTACGACTATGAATTTTTTTTATCCAACATATGGTTTGCTAATATTTTCCCATTGCACAGTTGTTTTTTCATTTTGTTGAGTCTTTTGTGAGGCGGGTACTTTTTAAAATTTGATATGATCCCACTTGGTCAAAATTCATTGTCAAGACCAGTATCACAAAGCTTTTCTCATGTTTTCTTCTAGGTGTTGAAGAGTTTTAGGTCCTGTGTTTAAGTCTTGATCCATTTTGCGGAGATTTCGTGCATGGTTTCAGATGGGTTTTCCCGGGATGGTTAGCCCCTGCCTGCTCCCTTGAACTCGTTCTTTCTCTTGATCTGGAATAGGCTATTTTCAAAATGATCAACCCTGAGGACGTGAAACACCTTCCAGACGATGAAAACACGCCAGAGAAGCGGGCCGAGAAGATCTGGACATTCTTCGGAAAGAAAGATGATGGTGAATTCCTTTTCCTTCATTACCATTCATTGTATAGTCTTGGGCTGCTTCCCAGAGACTTCAAGATTTACTCTTCTCAGACACAGCACCTAGACAGGACCAAGGACACTCCCATCAGCCGCAGGGCTCCGAGATGGAAGTGGCCGGAAGGTCAGCAGGGACCAGTTCTGCTGCCACTCTGGAGCTGCCACTGTGAGAAGACAGATGCCACCATAGGCCAGTCACTTAAAAAACTCATTTGATACCTAGGGTTCCTTGAGAGAGAAGGAAACTTCTCAGTTATGGAGTGCTTTTGAAGAAAAACCCCTCTTCATGTAATAGAGTTAATCCACACTTCAGGAATAGCACAGTGTGCAAGCCGAAAGCTCATCGGCTATTGTACCCAAATGACCTGTTTAGGGGTCTTGCAAATGCGTTTATTTTTAAGTGGAGAATCTGTTCTTAGGCACCTCTGATTTTTTTTTTTTTTTAAGAATGCTTTCTGCTTGCTTAGAACAAGGGCAAATTGCAGCTCAGTTTAGCCTTGAATTAGCATCCATCCACGTAAGTGGGATCTAAATTTATCCATTCTCACTCTAGGAATTTAGTTTGGATTCTCCAAGCAGCACCACCAAGTGGAGATTTGCTTTAAATTAGAGGGCTAGGGGGTCTCTTGGGAGGAAATCCAGTGAGGGAGATGGGGGAGGGAGCTAGAGAACGC